>CATIXQ010000018.1:7504353-7539377 GCA_949711755.1 Leptidea juvernica | reverse complement strand
CTTAGTTTAAGTTACTAGAGGTAGACAGATCTATCCTTTTACGCTTACTTACATTTCAATAACCTGTCGACATAAAGCATTGGACATAACTATGGATAGTTAAGATCTTGTCATTAAACGGAGACAGCAATGTATTCGTACCTAGAGATACGTTATTGAAAACGGCCGTAAGTTGAAGTAGAAAATTAGATAGACAGATAATCTTAGAAATTGATAAGGATTGAATCTTGGATCAAGATCATCAGAGACAAACATTGGCTATAGACTTAAGCGGATTTAATTAAGAGCACAGAAAGTGCTCCTTAAATTAATAGGAACAAAGCGTTGTCCGAAACCGAGGACATTATTAATTAGAGTGATGGTATGGTACTGGTTCAAAAGGAATATTAAACTTATCCAGCTGCACACAGTTGCCGAGTTACTGTTCATCTCATTCGGTTAGTCCTTCTATAAAGGATGAGGGATGTAAATAATTGAGTGCTTCTTGTCAAATTTATTGTGAATCTTAATAACAAAAAGTGTGTGTACTTATGTATGCACGCAAGAAGTTATACTTCTTTGGCCTAGCATAGTGAAAAATCCTGTAAAAAAGCAATATATGAATCGCATTAGTTTAAAGCGTTTTAAATATCAAATATTTCATGAAAAGTCATAAAGAATAAACTGTATAACTATAAATTGTTTTATTTTAGATGCAACAACCTTTAGAGCTTGAATTCATGGTTTGTAGAAGGATACTTGGTGAACATGATGGTCGTATATCAGGTCGACGTGTGATACACAAGCAGTTCACGAGTTGACGCGTGGAGCCATTTATTTATTTAAAGCATCACAAAATCCACAGAACTTAAATTAGGTTATAATTATACTATTTTGTTTCGATCCTACCATGAACTATGTTATGAAGGAAAGAGAGATCCAGAACTTTGCGCCTGTCCTCAAGTGTCATCATATTGTGAAACCTGCAAGATTCGGGGTAGTCCACATAATTGTGTCGTTCGCGATAGTTGATATGTTTTAAAAATTTTGCTTGTATGTTTTCAATTTCATGCCATAATTCCCTTCGCACATATCTGATAGAAGGACACGACCTGGCACATACTATTTTAGTGAGTATGACGAACCGTGTTATAGCATATGATACAGAGAATCCATTTTGTTCACGTTATTATAATAAAATAAGATTTAAGTGTGTCTTCATACATAAATTGATTTTAATTTTATTTCAACTAACTGACAATGTATTATGCTGGTAATAAAATTGGAATAAGCTAGTAAATATTGTCACAGTCGTGTGTTGTATAAGGTATTTACATAAGTATAAATGCACGAAGTATGTCACGATTATCACTGGACATATTTGTAATTATTGAATCACGGATAACAAGTGTACTAATTGTGCTAAATGTCACTGTTTGTGGCGGCGACGTGGGACGGGTCGTTCCCTGCCCTAAAATATGGTCGAGGGAGGCGATGGTTGGCCCATGTGTCATGCTCGTGTACGGGCGCTACTTGTGGTGGCAGGATGATCCTGTAGCCAGAAACTTTGACTCATGGTTTTAAGATTAAGTGCTATATAACTGCTAATAAAATGCTCGCGAAATACCATTGCTATTTATTTACTGAGAATTAATGAGTATGTGTGGATTATGTAGCTTCTGTACTATATAACTTTTGTTTTGTATTAATTTATATTTATTTTTTTGACTTACTCGTCTAACGGCCGTTTCCAATATACTATCTACAAATAGAGATAGTTATCTTCTACTGTCAGTAATTAGCTGTCAATAATCTGAAGCCGTCCTAATATACCCAATAAATTATTTTTGCCTTATATTGGGACGCGTGAATTGCAATTTAAATACAAACTTCTATCGCTGGTAAGCTATACGTCCTCCCATTGACAGACAGCGTGTACGGATAATAGTCTAGTCTATAAGTTTATTGGGACAGAAAAGTCAACGATAGTTACGATTTTTATCTCAAGTAGGCCACAACCGGAGATAGACTGAATATTGGGAACGGCCGTAGGCATTGACTATTTGACGTTTGAGTACTCGTATGTTTGTTGCAACACTTTACATATTATATTGTAATTAAAATGATTTGTAAAACGATGAAAATGTAGATCTGGATTTAGAAGAGTGGCAATGAGCTTCTTGCTTTTTTTGGTAACAAAATTTATTTATATTATTATGTATTTCTGTTATAAACTTACTTGGACTCATCTGTTTTGTTCTTATTGTATTTGAAGTTTGACAGACAGGAAGCAGTGTTAACAAAACATATCGAAATTACCCGAAATGTTTGGAAACAAAAGTGCTTAATGCAGTCAACCATATTAAAAAGTTTGGTGTGACCTATTTAGGTGGAGAAATGTAGCTAAAGATCCGGGTATCTGACCCATTTAATTTAAAACAACACTAATTATTAACCATACCGTGAAGCAGTAATGTGTAAACATTATTATGTTTCGGTCAGAAGAGCGCCGTAACTAGTGAAATTATTGGGCAAATGAGACTTAACATCTTATGTGTTAAGGTGATGAGTGCAATTGTAGTAAATCTCAGAGTTTTTTTGTTTTTCAAGAATCCTGAGCGACACTGCATTGTTATGGGCAGGGCGTATCAATTATTATCAGCTGAGCGTCCTGCTCATCTCGTCCCTTATTGTAAAAAAAAAAAAAATTAGAAAATAATTTTATCTGTCTGAGTGTATTTCTTTATGTAAAAATTCAAAAAGATCCACAGGATACTAGAACAAATATATTAGGAAATAAATTATTTTCAGCGAATGATATAATGGAAGTAAAAGTATAAAAGAATGGAAAGAAAAGCAAAAGTTTATAAAAGTATATAACAGATTCAGTGAAACGTGAAGACGAACAAAAACATGAATTAGAAATCAGGTTATCTTACAACTTCTATGACAATACAAAGTTGTCTTGGAAGTCAAGAGTTCATTGAGAGGAAAATCAACAGTCTCAAAACTGGATATACTGAGAGAGGAGAGAGTAATGATTTTGAATGAAACATAAATCGAAAAGTTTATTTTATCATAATAACGGACGAGACGAGCAGGACGTTCAGTTGATGGTTATTGATACGCCCTGGCCATTACAATGCAGTGCCGCTCAGGATTCTTGAAATACCCAAAATTTCAACGGTATAGTTCATATAGTTTCGGAGAAAAGTGGCTGTGACATACGGACGGCCAGACACAGACAGACATGACGAATCTATAAGGGTTCCGATTTTTGCCATTTGGCTATGATATCCCAATGAAAACTTTTATAACTTAGGTGAAATAAAATTGTTTGTAGAATGTTTGTCTCATAAACTGCTCAACAAATTTGAATGCGATATTCACTGCTTTAGCCGCGATACAAACTACGTGGACAAAGTCGCCAGCACCCTTTCATCTTCTACAAATTGTCATTATCTTAATCAATAAATGCGAACCTTTATTCTCCTTTTCCATAAAAAAAACAAATTATTTTCGTGTATCATACGTTGCTACATATTTTTTACAAGCCACCCGGGAAATTGAGGTCGCGTAGGCCGTAATGGCATCGAAGTAATTAACGCAATTCTGCATAAAAAGTTATAACAGTCTTAATTAGAACATAAATATATATTCTTGATAATAGTTTGTAAATACTTAGGCACTGAAGTTTGAAAACTGTGTAAAACTATTTAACCAGTGGGTGGCTCCTTTGCACAGGATGTCGGCTAGATTATGGGTGCCACAACGGTGCCTATTTCTGCCGTGAAGCAGTAATTTGTAAACATTACTGTGTTTCGGTTTGAAGGGCACCGTAGTTGGTGAAATACTCGAAATTACTGGGCAAATGGGACTTAACATCTTATGTCTCAAGGCGACGAGCGCAATTGTAGTGCTGCTCAGAATTTTTGGGTTTTTCAAGAATCCTGAGCGGCACTGCATTTTAATGGGCAGGACGTATAAATTACCATCAGATGAACGTCCTGCTCGTCTCGACCCTTATTTTTATTAAATGGATTACGGAATTAAAAAGAATTGTTTAAAAATGTTTATGTCATAAAGGTCAAATCAAGTATGATTACACCACTGATTGGGAGTGGAGCGACCGCCCACAGTCCATTTTTAATCAATTTTATTTAAATGAAATTTTATTTAAAACAAATAAGTTTTGTTTCTTGCGCCCATTCTTCTCAGGTCTGAGGCATAAATTTTCGAATGAATGGCAGTTTTTGATGTACAATAAATAATTTAAATTCTATTTTGAATAAAATATTCGAATTCCACAGACTAAAATAAGGTGTATGTTCATTAATATAAGGTGTGTGTTAAATTTTTTAGCTGGTTGAAAGTCAAAGTGATATTTTGGCCCAGGGTTCTGATTTCGTGTTCACCACTGACATTTACCTGTCCTTGAACTATATTGGAACAATGAAAATCTATAAGGCTAACTTCTGCCCTGTGTGGCCTTCAAACTTTCATAAGAATTTTCACGGAGTAATAGGTTACATAAGAAATTTCAAAACACCGAAATCAAACAAGGCCGTAGTGCTAATATAACGCGCATAGCACGACACTTGTGTGATTTCAATGATAAAAAAAGAACATACCGACGAATTGAAAACCTCCTCCTTTTTTGAAGTCGGTTAAAAAATAAGTGTTAATCGAATTTTAATGGTCATTCACATTAAAGACAGCCAAGCGAGCAAAATCGCGTGCGGTAGCTTATTATATAACCTAAGAAAAACATGATTTTTCATAGAAATGTAATCTTTTTTTGTGTCTCGTATGCAAAATTCCATTACAATCTAAAGGATTTATCGCAAGAAATAGTTGGATTTGCCACGAAAATACCAATAAAAAATCTGAGTCAAATTCAATTGAAAGACGAATTGAATCGAGGGGTAGCTCAAAGTTTACTAAGAGAAATTAAAGGTTAGATTGAATTTACAGAATACACAAAACATTTCCATCGAAATAATTTTAAATCCCTTCGAGTGAGCAAAGCCAAACCATTTTATTTATTTACTACTGGCAACATTGAAGTTAAGCTTTATCAGTGTGGGGACTTATACATCTGTGAGGTTACCTAACATTTATTTATTTATTCACTAATATTTATCGCATAATATAACATAGAATAGGTATTTGGTCCCTACACTAGACATAGCCTCTCCTTTAGGTACACAATTTACATTCTATGGTTACCAATAAGAAGCGAAAGGTCAAAGAGTGCACTGTGTGTGTGTTTAAGTCAGTATCTGTTTATTCAAGTACTAGCTGACCCGGCAAACGTTGTTTTGCCATATAAAGTATAATTCACGCGATAGTTTTATAAGTAGTAAAATATTGCCTATATTATAGCCTGTACATCATTTTGTTCTATTGTCAATAATTTTTGCAGTGCACGCAAAAATAGGTTTTCGATTTTACACCTTGTGTTACAAAATAGCAATTTTATTACGGATCCCTAATTTTGAAAAAAAAAACATAGCCTATAGCCTTCCTCGATAAATGAACTACCCAACACTGAAAGAATCATTCAAATCGGACCAGTAGTACCCTCTGGTACGCGCTAATCTCTATTAGCGCGTTCAAACAAACAAACAAACACTGCAGCTTTATAATATTAGTATAGATTAACATTATGTGAATGCTAAACTATCACTTTAAGAATAGCTTGTCTTCATAAGTGTGTGTTTAGATTGGAATTTTTTTTAACCGACTTCAAAAAAAATGTGGTCCAATTGCAATTTGGTCCAGATCTGACAATGGTGTCCATGAGAAAACCATAAAAGTTTTAAATTTGCTATAAGCCATATAAATTTTATTTCCTACTTGCAAAGGTTGTATGTATTGTTGGTATTTCTTTTATTATTTGGAAAAACTTTACAATAACTCAATCATTTACTACAATAGTGTGAACATTTTACATAATATTTCTCATATTGATTCTAATTTGTATTAATTAATATATTGTACAAACGGCTATACAGAAGGTTCTTATTACAAACAACTATACATATATTATACTTTACGGTGCCCTAAATAGGTGCAGATGGAATGATAATTTTCTTTCAACGAACACAGATAACGTTAAAAAGTCCCGAGGAGTTTTAATGTGAAATGAGCGTGTATCGAGATATTATTTCACTAAAACACGACGTTGTTGGTCATTAATTTGCATTCAACGAAGTCTAGAACATTGTTTCTTTATCTATTTTTAACAGCTGGTACAAAGGCAACGTTTTCTTTGGTTCATTTGAAATGAAAAGGGAATAGCTAAAGACTACTAACTAATCTATGCGATGCATTTGTTAGGTTACTTTGTTTAAGATAATTGCTGGCTTCTAATGCGTATTTACAATGTTCTACTCGTGTCTGTTTATGTCTTAAGGGGAAACATTCAAAATAAATTGAAGCGGTATTTTTTTTTTTATGAAAATAAGGGACGAGACGAACAGGGCGTTCAGCTGATGGTCATTGATACGACCGATAGTGGGTACATTACAAAGCAGTGTCGCTCAGGATTCTTGAAAACCCCAATAATTCTGAGCGGCACTACTATTGCGCTCGTCGCCTTGAGACATAAGATGTAAAGTCTTATTTGCCCAGTAATTTCATTAGCTACGGCGCCCTTCAGAACGAAACACAGAAATGTTTACACATTACTGCTTCACGACAGAAATAGGCGCCGTTGTGGTACCCCTAATCTAGCAGGTTTCCTGTACAAAGGAGCCTCCCACTGGTATTGGCGTGGCTTGACCGCGTGATAATCCATTCCAACATAATATCAGGTAAAATATTAAAAACAATTTTAGATAGCGCAATATAGCATTTAAATGGATAATTATTGTCATTTTCCTTGAGGCACAGCCCTTAAAAATAAATAATTCTTTTTTGGAAGTGTAAACGTGGGTGTTGAATACGTCTTAGTTGTCACACCTGGATAATGTAACGCTCCATCGGTTGTTCTTCGTATTGTAAACCTCGCCTTGACAAAGTATACACCTATATCGTGTGATTTATATAAAATTTAGTAGATGTAAATTCTATGAAATAAACGCAAAGAATATATTATTGAAGTTAAAATAAATATAACTTCTTATAAACAAAGGCTTACTTGTGAACGATAACATAAATCAAAACGTAGGACTTAGTAAAGCCTGAAACTACAATTCGCAACTGGAATTCGCTTTGACAAGTTTGCAAAGTTGGGCTTGGAACTGGTTAGACTTCAAGATATAAAACGGAAATAACATTGTGTATTCTGCTTGAACTATTAATTTTGGGTTATGCAGAGGGGCGCTAAAATGTCGACATAAAATGAACACACGGGTAGAGCTATTCAACCATAAAACATTTATTTAATTAATATACATATAGAATGCAACATTTTTATCCAACTTCAAAAAAGGAAGAGGTTCCGAATTCGTCGGTATTTTTTTTTATGTTTGTTACCTCAGAACTTTCGACTGGGTGAACCGATTTTGATAATTATTAAGACGATTATTGTTATTTTTGGAGTCGGTGTCAGCACAGGTAGGTTTGTAACTACATACATAGTTATAGGTGAGATGTGCTTGAGTCGTGAGGAGGCGAGAGCGGGGCCGCGGCGGGAGAACAACGATTTCAATAATAAAAATAATCGTTACTAGAATTAGATTAATTAATAAGAATAAAAATTTGCAATTATTTTTATACTTTTTAGTGCATGTTATATTCTTGAAAAAGTGTTTTCGAAGTCAGTTTTTTTATGTTATTTTCAACAAGTAAATCTCGAATGTGGTTTTATTTAAAAAAGCAACAGCTTAGTTAAAAAATGCATAACCAATGAAGATAATATTTATATAGATATAGTTGTATGTTCTAGAAAAATTTCCGCAGTTAGTTATACTGAAATACACTTCATATTAGTATTTCATATACATATGCACAACACATATAATAAATTTTTGTATGTAAGAGGACAAACGAGGCAAAAGGGTCATTTGATGGTAAGTGATTACCGAAAACTCTCTTGTAACAGCAGAGGAATAACAAGAGCGTATTTACAATTCTAATTTTGATTCCTAGACAGGCCTGAATTATATAGGCATTCGTCAATTCTTTATTTTATAATGTTGTTCATATAATGTCTTAGCACCTATATGTTTATGCTTTTGTTTTGTTTTTTTCTACATAATTAATATTTTTATGTAGTTTTGAGCTGCTTCCTTTTTCTTTTCTTATTAATTAGGTATTACACTTCAAATTTAAATAATATTATGTATTCCAACGACCTTTTTTACGCGGTAAAACTCGAATGAGTTTATGTATGTACAAGACTTTTGATATTTATAATATGTAGTTTATCGATAAGAAATAAATAAATAAATTGTATGTAATTTTTAAAAATATTAAACACACATACACAAAACATGAAATTACAATACACCTAATGTTATATTCCTATCACCGAAGGGATTATAACGTGTTAGGTATAGCTTTCCTCAATAAAAGCTATTGAAAAATAAATATATATTTATATATACCTCGACGTATCCCGACTTTTAAATCTAATATTCAGATAATATTTTCATAAAGTATTGAGTTCAAATAAACATTAATTATTTGCCGTTCTACTAGACTAAAATATGGAGAGTACAATTTTATGAAAGTAAATCTGTTCATGTTAAATTTAGTATTTTTATTTATTTTTTATTTTTATGATAATAAGGGACGAGACGAGCAGGCCTTTCAGCTGATGGTAATTGATACGCCATGCCCATTACAATGCAGTGCCGCTCAGGATTTTCACAAAACCCAAAAATTCTGAGCGGCACTACAATTGCGCTCGTCACCTTGAGACATAAGATGTTAAGCCTCATTTGCCCAGTAATTTCATTAGCTACGGCTACCTTCAGACCGAAACACAGAAATGTTTACACATTACTGCTTCACGACAGAAATAGGCGCCGTTATGGTACCCCTAATCTAGCAGGTTTCGTATACAAAGGAGCCTCCCACTGGTATTGGCATGGCTTGACCGCGTGATAATCCATACCACCATAATATCAGGTAAAATAGCTGTTGTTGTGGTACCCATAATCTAGCCGGCTTCCTGTGCAAAGGAGCCTCCCACTGGTAATAAGAAACCAGATTACGAGCCAGTTTACGAAAATAAGAAAATAATACTGATGGAAGGCTCACGTTAAGAAAAAAAGAGAACAATTAGAACTTTGTTTTAAAAATATGTACTAGCTTCTAGGAAGACACAAGATGTCAGTACCAAATGAAGTTTTACTGCATTGTATTAAGGGAAATTGTGAACGCAACTTGGTACATTCGTAACAACGATCTCCAACGGGACCAAAACATCCAGTTCGTAGACAAAGTTATCCAAAAAACGCTAAAACTCATCAACATAGACTTCACCATCACGTGAACGTCGAGGCAATCCAGCTCCTTGACAACACAGATGTAAGTAGTAAGAAGACTAAAACGAACAAAACCTTTTGAGTTAGTGTAGTACTAGTGAATTAGTTTAATACAACTCAAAGAAAAATTTAAAGAAATAAATATTATGACTGTTCATTGTCAGTACATTTATGAAAAAGTAATATACGTTCACAAAAATCGTCACCTTTTTGCTCTTAATAGTGATTTTCATTATTATAACACTAGAAATAAGGGATTGCTTGTAACTATTTCTAGTAGGCTTCATAAGATACATAATAGCTTTAAGGGCAAATGTATACACTTCTATAATAAAGTCCCAGCCACTGTTCAGGCATTATCTATAAATAAATTTAAATGTTTTATAAAAAAAATGGTAAGTCGTAAATCCTATTACTCCACTGCTGAATATCTAAATGATCGGACAGCTTGCGACTAGATTGTGATTATTTTATAGCGATAGAAATGACTGTATAATATTGTATATTTTTATTGAAAAGAGCACAAAAAAGAATGCTGGGAGAGTTTCTTGCGCCGCTTCTTCTCTCTCAGAGCGCCATTTGTTTCCGAAGCGGTAATAGTATCTAGTAGTTATTAGAAATGACATCAAAAAGAATTCTAAAGGAATTTGAGAAAATAAATGCCTTTTATGCCTTTTAAGAAATGTGTTAATGGACACATTCTTAGTTTTATCTATCTAGGAGTTTAAGTTAAGGTAGACTTATTTATTAGTCTATGTTAAGGCTCGATTGTAATGCAAGTGGGGCAACATTATAATAACTTTATTATTATGTTCCCTAAAGGAAAGAAAATGCCGTTCTTCCGTATATCATGTACTAATAACGATGTAAAGATAACAAAATCTACTTTTAATACCAGTTTGCACGAACGATGGGCCTTATGTATCCGCAGACAGTAACGTTCTATATGTATAATAATAAAATATGACTTACAGCTATAAATATTATGAAATGTTTTCATTTCAATATTTGCACTTGGATTTTCCATCCGCTCAAATAAGACAGGCTCGAAGTTAAAAATAGTTTTTGTTTTGATTATGAATCCCGATTGAATTGAATGTTCCTTTAGTATTGCTGCACACTTTGGGAGAGGAAAAATATTTATCAAGCTAATATGGATTTTATATATACTCAATATAATTCACTTTCGGGTGAAGTCTTGCTTTCTTGTAAGTAGCTAAAGCTCTTGTATATTTGTATTTCGGTTCGATAAGCATAGTTGCCGCTGAAAGAAAAGCAACGGAGAAGATCTATATCTTGAAGGGTCAGGGTACAGTATCGTGGTGCGCTACGCATTATGATGATTATTTATACGTTGTTAATAGAATTAAAGGTTATATTATTACTTAGATATAATAATAATTAGATTGGATTATATTTAATTATAGGTAGTTTTAGGGTATATACTTATTCAAAAATTTACGTCTAAGAAACTAGAAGTATTCTTCCGTTTATACGTTTTAAATTTCCCTTCTTCCCCCCTTCTCTGAATAATATCTTCCTTTTGGTCAGTTTACTTTTATGAATAGCTTTAAAGCATATTTGTAATTTTGTTTGTCGTAAATAAAGGTTAAAGTTATATTTCTGTCTGTTAACTCCTGTATATAACTTTTAAGTACATATATATCATTTTGTAATCGAAAGAAATTTGAAAAACAAAATTTTATGAACGATGCGGGACTTGAAGACACGACCTCCGGCGTTCCGTGCCGGTGCTCTAACCAACTGAGCTAACCGTTCGAATGACGTATCGTCATAAAATCTTGAATGTATATATATAATATCTTCGGAGGTCGTGGGTTCGACTCCCGCATCGTTCATAAAATTTTGTTTTTCAAATTTTTTTTGTGTATGAATCCTAGAAATAAGGGTTATCACTTTAAAAACATAACAAATTGTTTGGAATTTAATTTGTCGAAAATAAAGGTTAAAGAGGGGCGTCTCTCAACACAGGCGATAAGCTTAACGGGAGACACCTGCCCCTAGTATAACGTTCATTTTTAAGGAAATTATATTTTGTTTATTTATTAAAACATTAAAATTAATAAATATACAGTTTGGAGTGATAATTAAAAATATCTTAGTAAGCCACGGCCCTATAAAACCATAAAAAATATTAACCAATTCCCATACATCTAAGGTTCTTTATTACTCTTTTCGCATGAAAAACGCAGAACATATAAATCATAAAGATAATTTTGTTTTGACAATGTTATTGTCTTGCCTCTTTGTAATAAGAAAAAAAATCGTGTCAGATAAACATACCCTAAGTGATCTTTCATTCTGGACACGTAACACTATATAATCTATCTTCATCTGTTACAAACCTGTGTTCTGGTCCATTGATGGTTGAGGTGCACTTATAAGAAATGAAAGAAACGAAACAAAATAAAGTTGTAAAAAGGTCTCAATATACCTCCTAAGTTCAGATTTAAGATTACAGTATTTACTAACAATTGTATTTTTGGGGTTTCTAATGATAAATCTAATTGTAGAGTCAGCAATATTTTTTTTTATTTTAACAAAAGTCGTTGTTTTGTTTTTTAATGATGATAATAAGGGACGAGACGAGCAGGACATTCAGCTGATGGTAATTGATACGTTCTGCCCATTACAATATAGTGCCGCTCAGGATTCTTGAAAAACCCAAAAATTATGAGCGGCACTACAACTGCGCTCGTCACCTTGAGATATTAATATATAAATATTAAGTCTCATTTGCCCAGTAATTTTCAAATTCAAACTCGAAAATTTCAAAGGTGCCTTCCACTGGTAACATAAACTTAATATACTACAACAAATGCATATAAAACTAATTAATACTTTTACCAATGTAACGTCAAAGCCTTTATTATTTTCCATTTGATTTTATTACATATTAAGTAAGTAAGTAAGTATATCTTTATTTGGAACAAACCCTACAAAAACACGTGATTATTTACAAAATATAATAACAAATAATATGAAAAAACTTATCTTAAAAATTACTATAATATGCCTAATCTAATTAAAACTAACATACATTAAAAAACTAAAGTATGGCTTATTCTATCTCAACATAATAAGGTGGTGTTTGCAGTGTTATGTCCCAAAAAGGTTTGCTACTCAGCATATTAGTTGGGTATCACCCAACACTGATTCTCAGTAGCTACCTTCAATAAGGCGGCCGTCGCGATAACAGCTACATGTGCTTTTTAGTATAAGTATGTCAGTACGCTGAGTGGACAAACATGATTATTTTTTTTCTTAAAATTTATGTTAGTTAGTTATAATAATTTGCATTATAAACAATGTTAAATTAAAATTTATTGAATTAGGCGTTACTTTGCGATAATCCATAATTATACAAATTATTTAAGTTTTCTTTAGTGTTAATTCCGCCAATATATGTCTTTAAAACAATTCGACACGTGTTTCGCCTCTACACGAGGCATCCTCAGGACGAGGAAATTAATTTCAGTCTCGTGCCAGATTTTGGCGAGACAACACGTTATAATGTTAAATTAGTTCAATTTATCAAATTTTCAAATGGATCCCTGTTGGGTAGAGGCCTCCTCCATTCTTTTCCATTTATGTTTTGTACGTAATATAATATCTACTAATAAAATACATCATATTTGGTAGGTATTAAGCAGCCGACATAAAATGTCACAAGAGAACACAGAGAGACTGCATTCAGCTGAAAATTAAGCTTTTATTACACTCTTTAAGCCACGCTTCAAAAAGCAGAACTTCTGCAATAGTGAGTGATGTGACGGAAATAAGAATTCTATGTTGCAGCACTAACCCATATCTTGGAATACTTATTTACTTTCTGTATTTGTCACGCTTTCGAGTTAGGTGTGGTTTTTTCATTTTCAGACTGATTATACGCCAAAATTCCCATACTCAAGTTACCCCACATTTAAGAAGCTGCCGTGGATATGCGCAAAATACCTCAATAGAATCGACGTGGGTGACACTCGGCTCCTGAATTCTCCAGAAAAGTGACAATAGTGAGAGTGAAAAACCTTCTAGTGTTGTAGACAATGATTTCTATACATATACAGATATATTTCACGTCGTTTCTGTTATTTCATTGCCGCATTTACTCCAGTTATTTTAAATTTTCTGGGTCAATAAGTAGAAATGTAAAATATTTATTCAATTCTGATTTGATTCGGACAGTGACAAGGAGTGGCAAGAAACTCATTGCCACACACTTTTTAATCAACAAGTAGAGTACCATATATTTTCAGTTTATTCACTTAAAAGTGATGCAACAAAAATACTTAAACGTCAATAGTACTCAATACCTTACTGGAGTAATTTAAAAAAAGGAAATGTAAATTAACAAAAATTATAATTAAATTAAAACGTAAAAACAAGAGTTGTTTATCAAGAGTAGAGTAAGTGGATCAATCCACGCACACCGTAAATAAATAAGGTATTTTGCGAGCATTTTATGAGCGTTAGTAAAATGTTTAATAAATTTTATTTTAAAAACATGAAGCAGAGTTTCTGGTTTGAAGAACATCCAGCTACCACAAGTAGCGCCCGTTCACGAAAATGACGCATGGGCTACAAGCTAAATTTTAGGGAAGGCAACGACCCGTCCCGCTTCGCCGCCACAATTAGTGATATTACTTAGATATTTCGATCATTTCAATTATGAATGAATGTATGAAGAAATTTTTATGATAAATTGAATGATTTACAGTCTAATCTACATTCATAAATAATCTACATTCATAAGAATTTTCGTGATAGCGCCGAAATAACGATAATGATGTTCAAAGACTTATAAAAACATATACTGGTACAGCTAAAAAATACTAAAGACTTAATGTAAACGAAAAACTAAATTACACCACACTGAAAAGCATTATTTACTGTTGTAATATGGTTATCTTAGATCATTTATACGTCTAGATAGGCTGTGACAGCTGCGAACACGACATAAAAAATAGCGGCGAGCTGTTAGCCTCTAATTTGAGAAACGCACGCACACTAAAACAAAGTGACGGATCGCGAGTGTAAGACGTAGCTGTCATGCAAAATAAAGTAATAAACCTGGCCTGTTATCATGCGTTGCCTAACAGCAAGAGGCTGTATTTAGACGTATAAATTATATATAAAGTGGCTATAGAAGTAATATTGACACACTTTTTACACAAATTATCTTGCCCCAAATCAGGCATATATAGCCTGTGTTATGGGTTGCAAGATAACGATATATTTAAAACAATATACTTACTTAAACATATAAAAATACTTTTAAACATACATAAATACATATAAACAACATCCATGACTCGGAAATAAACATCCATATTCATCATATAAATGCTTGCTCGTACCGGGATTCGAACCCGGGACCTCTAGCTTAGTAGGTAGGATCGCTATCACCTCGGCTATACAGGTCGTCAATATACAGTAATGGAAAAACATTACATACTTTTAATACCGTAATTCTAGAGAAAGCTTAGATTCCGCAATATTTTTTCATTACTCTATGAATAGAACTTATGAGCCATATTCACATAATACCGTTAAAAATATACCGACAATTGAAAGCTATAGCTTACGATCCCATTATAAATATTAACAGAACATAATTACAATTTACTCCAGCAATATTACTATCTTGAAATACAATAATTAGTAATTATAAAATCTGCGTCTCGCTGTTTATTTGCTGCGAAATAATTTTCTCTACAAGACATTTCATTTATTGCTCAAATGTAAATAAATAATGAGAACTTTGTGAACGAAACAAGTTTTTCATAATTTATCTAGTCGACTGCTCTTCGTATCTTATAAATAATAATTAAATACGTTTTGATTTTACCAGTGGGAGGCTCCTTCGCACAGGACGCCGGCTAGATTATGGGTACCACAACGGCGCCTATTTCTGCCGAGAAGAGATCCTGTACGGCACTGCATTGAAATGATCAGGACGCATACCATCAGCTAAACGTCCTGCTCGTCTCGACCCTTATTAATAAAAATAAAATAATAACCTTTGTGTAAATTTTCTATTCGCCAACAGCAGAAATAATTCATCGAACACAAAATGTCGATCGAATATTTGTTTATACTACACGGTCATATTATCGGACCTCGCTGGAACGTGAAGCCCCCTCCCGTTCCCCTTTCACCCCCTCGCGCTCATCCTGTATCAGTATGGTTTGCAGTTTTTAGGTACATGTCGTGATATTTTCGTGCTATCACTGCTTAGTTTTTGAAGTTTTCAGTGTCACGTTTTTGAATTTTGTTGTTAATTGTTCTGTAGTTTCTGTTGTTCTGTGTCGCTATAATAGTACTGTCAGAAAAATTAATAAATTTTTACTCAACCCAGTTTTTTTCATAGATTTTTCGTCATTATAATAATAATAAACACAATACAACACAACACCTTTACATCAATCTGTAATACTAAAAAATAAGTCGTAATAATAATATCCTAGTGATGCTTGTTTTGCACACTGTACAAAGCGAGGATGTGACGTCATTGACGTCAGGTCCAGACATAATGTAAGCGGGTAGTAGATGTAATGTCCTCATTGATACATGCGTCTTTCGCTAAGCATGCGTAATCAACACTAGTAGGGGAGATGTTCTACCAAATCCTGGCTCCAATTAGTACAATGCTGGCCAATTTAGGTCAGAATATAACAACATAGATCTGCATTTTGATACACTTAAGAATGATGGTTTGACCTTCAGTAGTTAAATTGACCGGCAAAAAAAAATTTTAGCAAAACACGTCGTCTTCAAACATCATATTTTTAAGCAAGTAAACGTAAAAAACGTAAATAATTCGATTCACTCGATTATTTGAAATGTCATTCATTCAAATTCACAGTCATTGATATATTGACAGATGACGTCTATAATCTCGTAAAAACGAAGATAGCCGAAATCCACTACGTTTTAAGCAATTGTTCGCTTTCAAACTTAGCCAGATTATACTTCGTCGCCATATTGTAATTAGATACTATTTCAAACTTTTGTCAAACTGCAGGTTTCATACTGAACTAAGTTTCAATTCTTACTGAGGCAGTCCGGCCTCTTATTACGTAGTTTTTACATCCTCTTTGGTTAGAACTTTGAACGTTATGTTAATTTGAGCCAGACCTTAATATTTATTCCTAAGTTAGTACAAAATTTTGTATTCAAAGCAGATATTTAAAGTGAAGTCCTTGTTGTGCGATACAATGACCTTTCTACTAATCTCATACTAAATGTATGGGAGTGTTTAATATCAAAATTGATAAAGCAACGCACTTTCGATATTAGTTTAAGTTTTTTGGTATCTGTAATAGTTACGGAATAACTCGTGGTAACACTTAACAATTTCATCTTTTTTTTTTGAATTTTTACATAAAAAAATACACTCAGACAGATAAAGATATTTTCAAATATATATATTTGTGACAATATTCAAATTCAAATTCAAATATTTTTATTCAAAATAGGATGTGACATCACTTATTGAAAGTCAAAAACTACCACCCATTCCAAAATGAATGCCTCAGACCTGAGAAGAATGGGCGCAACAAAGTCAGCGGGTTTTTTTTTTCATCGAATAAATATGTTTACAAAGTAATATTGTACAATTAAACTTATTATTTAATAGCCTGAGGGCGGTCACTCCATTCCCAATCTGTGGTATCATTAAGAAAGTCATTTATGTTATAGTAACCTTTACCACACAAACGTTTTTTAACAATTCTTTTGAATAACGTTATACTTTTGTTTTGAACATTTTCTGGGATCTTGTTGTAAAAGCATATACATCGCCCCACAAAAGACTTACTAACTCGACCTTTTAGGAAAATGTTAAAAAGTACAGTTATAGATATTAAAAAGATCTACAACTTTTGTTTTTGCACTCTTTTCACAAAACCCCAATATCTATGTCCATATGAAAAATTAGAATAACCAAATTTTTAATAAAAAAAAATGTGTGTGTCAGCTCCGACGCACGACTGGAGTTTACTCCTCAAGAATGATTGTCTTTGAACAGGTACTAAACAAAATCAAGTCCAATGGAGTCGGTTACAAAGAGACACACAACAGAAGCAATAAAAGCGCATTAATTAAAAAAGGTCAACATCATATGTAAGGGTAAATAAACGCAAAATATTTAACATTTAAGTAGATCTAACATGATTACATCATTATTATTATATTATTGAATCATTAACTATCATAGCTGAAACTACAAAAAAAGTTAATAGAAAATATATCATAATAACTTTAAAAACATTATAGATATTAAAAAAAAAATTTTTTTCATTTGATTTTACTCTTCATATTTTTTTCATACAGGGCGCCTTATATGAAAATCGATTCTTAACTCCAAAAATAATTTCCAAGATATTTAGTGAAGTTTTTATAAAACCATTTCATATCCCCCTTTAAATACACTGTAATGTTTTGATTTGAAATATTTGTTTTTTCACCTTATTTTGACTTAATATCGAAAAAGTACCGTAATTTTCAATTAATAAGTTATCTTATCATTTTCAAAGGCTTCAGAACTGGTCTAGTAATGGGTAGGTCGTTTTCCTACCTATGTAAAAGGAATCATTACTTTTTGCTTTGAAACATATTTATTTTGGATTTAATATACACATTTCCGCATTTGTTGTGTAGATTAAGTAATTATTGTGTTCAATACAAACCACATGAGTCGTTCAAAGAGCAATGTGCAAAACCTTGAAGATTTGTTTTTCATTTAATATCTATTTATAACAACCCAGTAATATTCATGATGACGACATATTATTGTGAATGTTGAACAAATAAATCTTGCAATTGCAATATGAATATTTGAATTGTTGAAGCCAATTATTCTTAAGAATATAAAAAGGATTGTGTGGTTTTATGAAACCACGGTAAAAGTGAAACTTATTTTCACTTTATAGGCATTTAATTTGGAATAATATTTACATTAAACACTGACAAAAACAAACGAAATAGCGTGGAGCACTAGCACAAATGAGTAATAGTCTAAACACTACACGGTCAGCTGCTGCCCGACCGTCACACGACATGCAACACACAGACGAAAAAGTTTGAGACTATCTAATAAAAGTTTCACTTTAATAAAATAGTTGTTTTTAACCGACGTATAAAAGAAGGAGGTTCTTAATTCGATCGGTATTTATTTTAAATATTTCCACCGATTACGCTGAGATTTATGATCCGATTTACGTGATTCTTCTTTAGTTTGATGCGGAATAGTTGCCATTTGGTGCCAAGCCAAATGTAATAGTAGGTACCTACACTCGCCACGCGTGACCTTAAGCGGATAGCTTCTTCTAGAAAAAAACAACTCAAGCGACGTCGTTGATAATTACGTAGTAACCTGTTTATAATATTAAGTTTTACTTTACTTCGGACTTGGCACTGACTTAATATCTATCAAGAAGTGCAAATAAAAGTATTTTATTAATATTAAACGTATTAGATTTGCAGAAGAGGTGTATTAAATTAAATCTTTATTAAGTGTTTTTATACTTTTTAGTTTTTGAAAGCAGTTTTTTTGAATGTAGTTATTTTTTCATATTATTTTCCTAACGTTGGTTAATTTGTCACGTGTAAACAGTGGCCATGTTAAAATGCACTGTCACTTAAGATTCTTGAAAAACCCAAAATTCTAAACATTTTAGTATGAGACATAAGATTTTAAATCTTAGTAGTCCAGTTATCACATATTGGGTGTCGTGAGTTTGTTATTATTTAAGAAAATACTTCTATGACCATTCCCAATATTCAGTCTATCTCCTGCTTGAGATAAAAATCGATTTTTATCTATCGTTGACTTTTCTGTTCCAATAAACTTATCGACGATAACTCACCTTATCCGTACACGCTGTCTTTCAATGGGACGACGTACAGCTTACCAGCGATAAAAGTTTTTATGGAAATTGCAACTCACGCGTCCCAATATAAGGCGAAAAGAATAACTTATCGAGTATATTGGGACAGCTTCAGATTATTAACAGCTGATTACTGACAGTAGAAGGATTTAGTAATTAATCTCTATCTGTAGATAGTATATTGGGAACGGTCGATTAAAACGCGTGTGTCTAAGACTAAACATTTACGTTAATGTGTCTAGAAGACGTGTAATTGTAGCTGTGTTTTTACATTAGTTTTTGCGAAAAAGTTACATTTTTATTCTTCTATTCAACAACGGCTTGAATAAACATGTTACGCAACAAGTAATGTAAAACACAGTTACAATTACACATGTTCTAACACTCATTAAAGTATTTTATTTACATGTGTAACACTCGCGTAAATCTAAGAAAATACTATTATTTATTTATCGTGACGTTTCATTATTTTACCAGAACAATTCTATTCAGTTAATAATGAAATGTATTTTACATAAACGTGTGATATTTGCGTAGAATGAAATTGATAAAGTAATGGAATTACCATTTTCTCAGTTTGTGATTTTTGTCGGTACTCGTAATAAAATAAATATACGGTGAAAATTAATATTAATTTTTATGGAAGAGTAGGAGCAACGTAGTGTCACCTGATGGTTAGTGTTCACCGTCAACCATCCTCACTTGAAACAGGCGAGGAATCAAAGGAGCGTTACCGGCTTTTTTTTTGTATTTCGGCCTCCAAGGCCCGGGTCGCTGTAAAAGCCTTTAGGGCTATCAGCACAGAGGAGATTTTTAGTCGGTAGGGGGTGTATACACCCAAGCCCCATATATTGGCCCGTTTCGGGGTCTTCAATACATAAAGGTATTTTCCTCCTCTCCAAAAAAAAAAAACGACTTTTTTTAGTTTAGGTGGTTTCTTAGGGCTGTATTTCACCGGGACACCACGGTGGCGCAACCAGTACCATCACCGTGGTGTCCGTAAGCTACCAAACTAGACACCATATAGACACCAGAGTCAGACGTGTCTGGCTTGTCGCGCAACCAAATTGTTAGCAAATTCAGTGTCGCTCAGGATTCTTGAGAAACCCAAAAGTTCTGGGCGGCACTACAATTGCGCTCGTCACCTTGAGACGTCATTTGACCAGTAATTTTACTAGCTACGGCGCCCTTCACATCACATATCAGTAATTAGCTGTCAATAATGTGAAGCTATCCCAATATACCCCATAAGTCATTCTTATCTCCTTATATTGGGACGAGTGAATTGCAATTTCCATACAAACTTCAATCGCTGGTAAGCTATACGTCGTCCCATTGACAGACAGCGTGTACGGATAAGATGAGTTACCGTTGATAAGTTTATTGGGACAGAAAAGTCAACGATACTTACGACTTTTATCTCAAGTAAGAGATAGACTGAATATTGGGAACGGACGTTAGAGTAATATGTATAAAAATATAACGCTATATTTGTTGCTGAACTCTAACATTGTGAATAATATATTTCTATTCATAAGTTTGCTTCCTGGTAAAGTAAACAAAACCTTTGACCTGACCGGCTGAGCTTGAATGTAAATGTTATGATTTTATGATAATATCGATCCCCATTCAACCATACAATGATTATAGATTCATACACGTGCAAACTTTATTTAAGGCAAAAGATAAATTTAACAGCAGGTCTGTGTATCGTATTATTAAAGAATGGCCGTTTGCCTTTTATCCTTACTTTGCAATCAGTGAATACAAAAGACATTTTCATCAACTTTATAACATCTTCTCTCGTGACGACGTTATGTTCGTAGCATGCTCCCTCGCTAGCTCGTGTTTACTTAAGACCCCAATCAAAAGAACTTTTTTGTGTTCATAATGTTATCTAAATGTTACAAGTGAATATTTAACTAATATTCATTAGTGACTAAGGCTAAAAGATACAGAGCGTACTTAGATGAGTGTAAGCTTAGCATAATTTCGTTTTTATATTTGTCAGTTGAAGTTATACTGACCCTATGGTAAGCACATTGCAAAAGTCAAATTCGCGTTCACACTTAGGTAAGTTTTATGCTGATCTGCAGCCTTAGAGATAGGGGTTATACGCGCCTCCACCGAAGAATCGGGCCCAAGCTGAACCCCCGACCAAAAGACCAGGTTAATCGGCAATTTTAAACTTAAATCAATCCAAAACGTGTTTCTCCATTAGACGAGGCATCCTCAGGAGATGTTGACACGCCTTACTCTGGAACGAGAGTCCCGTTGCAAAGTTCACAAATCTTAGTGGAGTTTACACTTAAGCTTATTCATAGCAGTTCGATTATTATGTATTTCCGCAGAATAACGCCAAATCCAAAAAAAAATAACTCATAAAATTTGGTTATTGGTAGGCTGGTTGGTAAATTTATACTAATTGATGACTCTCCTATAGTTTTCTAGAGCCGACATCACCCGCACGACTGTTACGCAGAGCAGAGCGTAACAGCTCATTCTCATTCAATATCCACAAAAAAGTTTTTAGTTAGCATAAGAAGCTAAAATACTTCACTTTTTAATAGAATTGGTAATGATCTTCAAATTTGTGCGGTTAGTATAATTACTAAGCGGACTAATTTCTAGATTGTCTGAAAATTTCATTAAATCTTTCCCAGCCGTTTAAGAGTTCTCCCTATGGACATACAGACAGACAATTATCGATTATAATGTCATAAACAAAAAAAAATACATAGCACATAGATTACTGTTAAAATATTTAACAGGAAAACCAATTTCAGGTTGTGTGTTGTTATATCAGAATCGTTTAAAAAATATAAAAAGGTTTATACAAAACTATATTCATACGGCCGTTTCTGATATTGTGGCCTTCTTGAGGTCGTAACTATCGTTGACTTTTCTGTCCCAATAAACTTATCGATGGTAACTCACCTTATCTGTATACGCTGTCAGCCAATGGAAAGACGTATAGCTTACCAGCGATAGAAGTTTGTATGGAAATTGCAATTCACGCGTCCCAATTTATGGCGATAACAATGACTTATCGGGTATATTGGGACAGCTTCATATTATTAACAAGTTGCTTATTACTGACAGTAGAAGGTAGTAATTTATCTCTATCTATAGATTGTATATTGGAAATGGCCGTTAATGAAGTAATTAGAAGTTTATTCTATTTGGTTAGTTGAAACATTAAAGGTAAGTATTACTGATATATGATTTACACTCGCACGTTCATAACTATAATTAAAGTAAATTACTCATATTTTAGAACAATACTAGAAAAATATTCACACTAATTGCTCTGTCACACTCGTGTTTAAGATGTGAAAAGTAACTATTCAATTTAGATATGACGACACCTCGACGTCTCATATTATGTTATTGTTAAAATCACTATCACATTTTATAAAACAAAGTCCTCTACTTGTCTCTCTTCGCGAATAACTCAAAAACTACACTACTACACTCTCTCTCTACTGGTTCTCGAGAATGGTTTTAGTATAACATAACTTCTTAAGTTATTGTATACATTTTTGGAATCATTAACGATATTTATTGATTGATTACCCTTTGAGATATAACAAATTAATGTGTGGTGGAATTGTACATCTTATTGAGGTCTACATAAATATCCGCGATGGCATAATATGTCTATCTCTTAAGTATAACATACGATATCCATTTAAATATTTTAACAAATTGGCAATTATAAAGCGGTAATGTAAAAGCTGTTTTTATAGATATTAATCCTTATCATTTTATTACTACATAATATTATAAAATAATTCAGAAATACGATTTTGTTTTAGTTTTAACTAATTAACTTTAAGTACACATTTCTAATGGCTTTGGATTACATTATTTCCGAATACTTGCATATTTTTTAGCTATTGTCAGAACAATGTCTGTCGGGTCACCTAGTATTATAGAAAATTTTAAAATTTCACTTACTAAAAGCAATTTTGAATTGAAATCGAGTTCATTGGTTGAATAGAAAATTGCCTCAGTACAATAGAACTAGCAGAGATTACAGGCAATTTGGGTTAAACGTGGCTTAAAAATTCCTTTTTAAAATCACTTGTCCATTTTGTTACACACAATGTTGTTACTGAAATTTGCCTCACGTATGTGACCAGCGCGTGTTTCGCAAAAGGTTTTTGTTCAATGTTCATAATTTGTAAGCAAATTATCAGATAGCTGTGATGAAACCGTTGGGTTGGAAGTTTTTATACAATGTTCTATCAGAAACAAATATAGGATGATCATTCTTTTAGGCTTAGTTTAGTCTTAGTGATGTTTACATTAAAATAATTTTAAATTGTTGTGAATAGCTATTTAGCTCGCGTAGATTTATATGGAAAATTTAAAATAAATGGAAGCCTTAAATCATTCTGTGAAAAGTGAGTTAATCCTTATGATATCTTCCAATAAAAATCCAACAATAATAGGTCTAGTCGTTCTTCGTACAATCATTATATTATGTACAAATATGTCAAGATAAATGAGAAGTTATAAACGAAATGCAATTTGATTAGAAAAACAGAATGTTTTTGTACAATTTAAAAGAATACACGTGTAACAACAGGATAAACCCATCGCCCTGTTTTGTAATGCAAACGTTTTCGTATGAATAATTCAAATTTTGGGTTCCACTGCGGTCAGATTACCGTTACTTAATTAACTTACGATAATAGTTCTTTTGCAGGAAGTCATAAGTTGCGAATTTCTCCATAAACTATGATATATTTGACGTAATGATAACCGAATAATACTGTCATTACTCCATCGTCGACTGAAGCGTAGTCCTTATCAATTACTGTATATATTCGTTATCTTCGTGCCTAATATATTTACGATGTGGTTTATAGTACACATTAATCTTGATAAGAAGATCGTTTTCAGACTCATCCCAAGGTTGTAATCGATAAGATATATCTATCTATTGCTGTGTTGTTCTCTCGCATTAAGCCAATTGTCTTCATACCTGACAGAATGATTGTGCTTGTTCACAGAGCAATGTTAATCCTTCCTTTTCAATTACCGCATCTGTTATTCACTCAACATCGTATCACTAATACGTATCACACAGCTGATAAAACACACCAAAAGCGAATTTTATATAAATTTCATTAATTTTGTACAATTGTGCAACATCTGTACAAATCGTAGCGAACTCAAATTATGTGACAGAACGCTGTTTTCGTATGCTATTTTTACAATCACTTATTTATTTTTGCAAATTGTAGACTAAACGAATATTATTACACAAAAATTCCTAATGACATGTGTCTCTCTGTTACAAAAATAATCTATATTATGTCATTGGAAATAAAACAAAAGAATCTTGATAGCTGTCCAAGTAGCGAAACAAATTGTTTTAAAAATTTACATTATTTTCGTTTCAGTTCGAGTTGGTCAGATTGATTGAATATTAATGCGGTTAGTCGTAGAGGATTGTTTATTTACCTGAGATACGATGGCTTAAGCGGTCGCGGGAGCGGTAGCGGACGGCCCTACCGCGGTAAACGTGTGGCATACCGTACCCACTGAGTATGACTGCCGCGAGTGTCGTTCGCGCGTACGCGGTATCGGATTGGCAGGCTTTGCCCGGCCTGCGCTTATTGGCCTTGCGAACATGCACTCTATAGCTTAAGGCTCACCTTTTAGTATCTTTCTCTAGTTGAAATCGGATCGTAAACGTTCACCTGAAACCCGTGCATTGAAAGTAATATTATTCTCATATTTAAGATTCCACATTATAGATACAATAGTGAACAGGTGTTTTTTGTAGAGCATACGGTTACGTTGTATTTTCTTTGATTAACGCGAATGTTTAATAAAATTTAATAAAACACTTTTTATTGGATTCAAATGCGTGTAATGGTAACAGTGTTTTTACATTATATTTTGCGTAAAAGTTAGTTTTATTATTATTTTAGTTAAGCCGACGTTTCGAGAACTTTCCAGATCACGTTTTCAGGGAGTTGGAGTCAATGCGATTACGGGTCATCTGAATATAAGTGATCACCGCAGCCTATACGCTCTTGTAACATCAGAAGAGCGTTGCCGACCTTATAAACGAACATATGATTTGAAAAACACATCAATATGTGGCGGATGAGGATCGAACCTGAGCTCCATGGTGAGAGTCGACGGTACGACCTATTGCGACATCGTCGCTTAAAAATATCTAGAGAAAATTAAATATTAATCATGTAATTTTTTTAGGTATGTTGGATGTCTTCCGGCTGATGATGATGAATACTTAAAATTGTATAGTTATTTAAACGGGCTAGATTATGGGTACCACAACGGCGCCTTTTTCTGCCGTGAAGCTGTAATGTATAAATATTATTGTGTTTCGTTCTGAAGGGTGAGTTAGTGGAATTATTGGGTAAATGAGACTTAACATCTAATGTCTCAAGATGACGAGCGCAATTGTAGTGCCGCTCAGAATTTTTGGGTTTTTTCAACACCTAACTGCTTTGTAATGGGCAGGCCATATTAATTACCATCAGCTGAACGTCCTGCTCGTCTTGTCCCTTATTATCATTAAAAAAAATACTGGCCTGACAATTTTTCTTTATACGTTTACTTATATAGCCCGTTAGTTCAGCAATATCAAACTGAAAGACTAATAATTTAATAACGGAAATACAAAACGACAGTAGGATTTTTCAATCGGCTTTGTATTGCGATTGTTCTACATCGCTATATTCCTATTTGATATCACAGGGCTATAACGTTACGCTTGTTTGAGTAAGAAAATGTACAGTTTTGTGAAATTTTTCACTATAATATTAAAATGAGAGTTACTTTTACGTAAAGTTACTTTTATTACTTACAGCTGAACGTCGTGCTCGTGTCATCCCCTATTTGCATTAAGAAAACAGACATTTTAATTGTTTAAGCTAAAATATAATCTTACTTTCAAATACTATTCACAAAGCCAATCGTCGCGATAGTGGTTCAGGGACACTGGAAATAGAACGGGTGGCAGTACGGCTATTATGGTCATGCTTTGGTTAATCGAAATTGCTGGAGTGATTTATGTCAGTCTCTAGAATTCTATTTCATAGGTTCATACATTGAGCACTGGGCTTTAACTGTTAAACAAAGTTCACACTGGAAGGATTAAATGCTCATAGGTTTCAGCAGTGTGTGTAGTGGAGTGTTATAGGTTTGCCGGTGCGGAAAGTTCCCCGAATTCCCCGAATAGAGGGATTCTATAGAGTTTTCGTTAGGTACAGCTTACCTAATAGCCTTTTGTTTTGTTCACATTTTGTTTAAGATATCTTAGCTGTGTTTAAGTTTCTGGTAAATGGATCTGGTTCGATTACGCAGTTCTGTGGGAAATTACTTTTAAGCTGTACATTGTTATTAATGTAACATTTGTTTTGTTAAAGTTAAAGTTACATCATATTTTAATAAGATAATTGTAAAAGTATGATTAAAAATTTTAAGAATTTTATTGTTAACTAGTGACCTTCGCACGGTTTATCAAAATAAAGATATTATGTATCATTTATATTTTCGTAACCCGCAAGTTTATTAAGCAAATTTTGATAATGGACTACAGTATTGCAAAATTCGTACGGATGTTTAAAAACTGCGATCCTCTTTTCCAGCTATTTTATCATATTTGTCTAAACATGTTTATGGTTTTTGAGTTTATCAATGAAATATTTTAAACATTTATACACACTACAGTAATAAACCTGGCCTGTTTTCATCGGTTGTCTACCAGCAAGAGGCAATATCTAGACGTATAAGTTTTCTAAGGAAAACAAAATTATATTAGTTTACATACGCTTCAGCTGTTCTCTAAAACTATGTTCATGCTTAATGTTAGATAATTAAAAAGTTCTATCGTGATTACATACAAAGAATACACATAATTGTCAAAAAAAAAAATATATATATAGGCACTTGGTTTGCATATGTCAAGTTAGTAGAGAAATAAACTCCTGAGTTATAGTGAACGCCAAGTGAATGAATCGTTAGTGGATAAAACAAGTTGTCAACCTTCTAAGTCCGAATGACTCGTATTGTGGTTAATTAGGGCCTTATGTTTACTTTCCACTAGACTAACCAAATGTTTGTTTGTAGAATTAACAAAAACGGTAAACAGCAACATATATCATTGCTTGCTTATTCAAATTCAAATATCATAACTTTATTTCGGTCAACGGATAGCTAGCTATCCACTGCGGAAACGCTTTTTTTTTAATGAAAATAAGGGACAAGACGTTCAGCTAATGGTAATTGATACGCTCTATCCATTACAGTGCAATGCCACTCAGGATTCTTGAAAAACCCAAATATTCTGATCGGCACTACAATTGCGCTCGTCACCTTGAAACATAAGATGTTAAGTCTCTTTTGCCCAGTAATTTCACAATACCCTCCTCCACAGGAGCCTCCCACTGCTCCTCCCACGCTGCCAGTGTCCTCGGTACACTTAGTTTTAATTTAATGTAATCATAGATATTATTGTAAATATAATTATAAGATTGGTTTTGTTTGATTAAATAATAATATGTTTTATTAAATTCATCTTTATAAAAAAAATCATAGAGGTTTTCATTTGGCGGGCATCACGGAGAAGCTCCTGGATAGATTTCAATTAAGGCTTCCAAGTTTTATTCCTTAGACACATGGCCCTTATTTTAATTAAAAATATTACGAATTTATTTAATATAAAGTAACAAAAGATTACGATTTTTATTAACACTACGTGCTCAGTCATCTGTTTACGGGGACGAAGTAGCGGGTATCGGCTAGTTTTAAACTAAAGTTATTTTTTGTTGGCAAAAGCGTTTCTGGTATAAAGAGAGAGATTACTCGTTATTTTTAACGGTTTTATCGAATGAATAAAGTTTGTTCAAATGTTGGACGTGGAGGGAATGTTCTTGGAAACGGCATTGTGGATTGATGGATTATCATAGATAAAATTGAAAATTGAGTTTTTTACAGGATTTAGTAGAATCGTATTTTAATGCCAATTTATTTTTAAGATTTTTCTTTGTGTGATTTAACTTAATATTAATACGTTTAATATTTTTATGTCATAAAATACCTATTGTTTTTTTTTATGGAAGAGGAGGTAGACGATAGATGAACATACGGGCTCTATCTATATAGTTTTTATTTTTGTTTGTGGTTTAAATAAATATCATGACGTCATTATTGCCTATAACTTTATTGTTTGTGTAAACCTTGTTAGTGGAATCTCCAAATAATATATAAATAGCCTTAGACTTTTTATTTTAAAAACGTAGTAAGGATTAATATTTTTGTAGATTTACGTACCAGCACTACACTATTTTTGATTTACTTCCCCTTAATTAGTATTTAACTATAATAAGTAATTTAAGTAATAATTTATTATTCTATACTAAGTTTAAATATGGTTGTATACGCAGATATTAATGTGTTCAAACTAAAAAATGAAACTCTTCATTTATATTAGTGTGAAATTACTGGGCAAATGAGACTTAACATCTTATGTCTCCAGGTGACGAGCGCAATTGTAGTGCCGCTCAGAATTTTTGGGTTTTTCATGAATCCTGAGCGGCACTGCATTGTAATGGGTAGGGCGTTTTTCATTAACAGAAAACGTCCACGACTGAACATTCAAGTATAAAATTTTAAAATAAAAGATATATTTATGTTAAAAGAAGGCTTCATAAAAGTAAGCTTCTAACAAAATCGCCTGAGAGTTAAATGACTTTTATATAACTCGCAACATTGTCTCGTAGTATGCAAATATTTATTTTATTCCTTGCCCTTCTAGGGAGACGCTCAAAGAAGATGTAGATATTAGCTGTGCGATGTAATTTCTTGCGCTTGGACAAAATAAGGTATAAAACGTGATATTCACTTGAAACAGTATTATCGAGATACATCTGTCACCTGTTTATTATTTAGGTATTATTACTATTTATTTATTTATACATAATACACAGCTTTTAAAAATATTAAAAATATACATATTAATATGATCTGACAACCAAGACAGGATTAACATTATAAAAACCTGAATTTTAAGCAATCAACACAAGACGAGTAAGACACTATGATTGTATTCAGTATGTGTCAGTGTATTATGTTTCGACTAATATTACAGAAATAATACAGAAAAATATTAGAGGATAATTTCTCGACTATGGCGTACGTGTCACCTGATATTAAGAGATCACCGCTGAAAAAACGAAATAATTTGCAACCTTTATACGGCTTATTATTTATAATCTCTCAGTGTCATTTTTAGTGTATAGATAGATAGTAGTTTAATGTATTTTAGTATTTTATTTTATTGAAAACTGTAAATTTAGGTCGTTATAAGATTGCATTCTTTATATTAAGTGATATTCAATAAAAAAGTCTTTAAAGACATTATTTTGTTATGTATTGAATCGAATTATAGTATCTTATCTTTGTCATTTACTAAAATCAACTATTCTAGGTAAGAGCGACCAAATCTCTGTAGATTACATTACCTACAGAGACCATTATATATTTATGAAGGGCAGTGACCCGAAATTTCACCCGCGCAGATTTCGTTTACGAGGGAATCTGACCATTGAGTCGAATTGTGTTCGTATTTTTATATGGAAGAGGAAGGAAGGGAATGCATGCAGGCAAACAATGAATGTACGAGTACTCGTAGTTCCAGTGAATCAAAGAGATTTTCTCTCAACATGACCAGTACAATTTAAGCAAAATTATAACTGTAATAACCGGCCACTGTCTCATGAACAAGCATGTATTTACCATAGGTGTGACGGACAGTCATTTATGCAGTGGATGCATGGAGCCAGAAAAAACGCCACAGTATGTGATTTTTTATGAAAATAAGGGACGAGACGAGTAGGACTTTGAGCTGATGGTAATTAATACGTCCTGCCCATTAAAATGCAATGCCGCTCAGGATTCTTGAAAAAGCTCAAAAATTCTGAGCGGCACTGCAGTTACGCTCGTCACCTTGAGACATAGGATGTTAAGTCTCGTTTGCCTAGTAATTTCACTAGCTACGGCGCCCTTCAGACCGAAACACAATAATGCTTACACATTAATGCTACACGGCAGAAAGAAGATGAACTGACGCGCACAATGGCCCAATCAAGAGGCTGAGTGCGCAAACAGGTCAGTGAAAATAAACTATAATAGAAGAGGCAGAGAATAAAAACATAAATACATATAGATGATATGTTATCATCGCGGCCTATACTGTCTTACAACACCAGGGGCTACACATTAAATTAAAGCAAGCTGGCGAGGATCGACCTGGCGCACCACGTCGATGGTGAGATTCGCCATCGACGTTTGACCTCCATGACCTCAGCCTACTTTTCTGGAAAGGCTTTTGAGCTACCAGCATACTATGTCCTTCCATGTATTTTCCTCCTATTTAAAAAAATGCACTGCATCAGTACGTTTATATTTTTTTAATATTTGTGCAAAACCATCTTCAAATTATTATAAAACAAATATTGCATTTATTATATTTACTGCAAGTAATTAACATCCGAAAGTGAAAATCGAGTCAAAATCTGTCGAGGAGATTTTAATTAGCCTCCCCGAAGCAAACTACAGTTTGTCTATAGACAAGAAAAAAATTTGACAAATGGATTTACTTAATATAACAAGCACCAAACTGTTAATAGTAACAATTAAAAAAGCTGTTTTTTGTGATATCCAAAATCAAACACTTCAATTTTTATTTACGAGTATCTATAACCAAATTCGTAAAAATTTTATCCTACAAAAAAAATAGAACACCGTGTAAAATGTGATTATTAAAAAACCCTCAACAGCTTCGTTTATTATTTACATCCAGGTAACTGTTCTTTACATTTTCTTATTTTTAGCTATCAAGAACAAAGACTTTTTATATAAATCCTTTCTTAGCGGAAGTTTCCTTTATCTAATTAACCAACGTTTTTATCTTCAGCTTTTTACTCTTTGGTTATTTATTTTTACTTACACAACGTAACTTATGTTACTTTATTTACATAAATTATATAATTTTAGTTTTATTTCATCATCATCATCAGCCGTCTACTGCTGGACAAATGCCTCCCCCCAAAGATTTCCACGACGATCGTTCGATATACATGTTGTATAACGAGCAAAAGGTAGTGAATACGATCCCAGATTGTAAATTGTTTTCTAATATTCATCATCATTTGAATTGGAAGACGTCCACTCCCAAACAAAGGCCGCTCCCAAAGATCGCCATGACGATCGATCCTGCGCTGCCCTCGTCCAACGTATTTCGGCGATCTTGACCAGATCGTCGGTCCATCTTATGGGGGGCCTACCAACACTGCGTCTTCCGGTACGTGGTTGCCATCTGATCACTTTACTGCTGTACTTTATAAAAGTTTTCTGATATCTGCTTTGATATAGGTAATATTAAGTATTTATTTAATATTAAAGCAATCTTGTTAAATCAAATGAATAATTAAATTTATAAGAATAATTAATACTTAAGATTACCTATATCAAAGCAGAACTCTGAACAACCTTTGCAATTAGGAGGTATTTTGAAACGTAATACCTAAGGAAAACTTTGTGTAATATTTTGTTTTAATTGGCCAATTATTTTACAGCCCGTCGAGGAAATTATTAAATTGCTTGTGATTAAATTACAGATTCAATTTTAGCTCAGTGCCCATCATGAGCGTTCAAATAATATAAAAGTTTAAAACTACTGGCATTAGAGCTATACTAATAATCGTTATTATTCGATGATCTTTTAGATTCTAGATTTTACAATGTTGCTTCAAATATCATGATCACGGTGTGACTTAAGTCATTGGAATAGTAGTTGGTAATTATTGTTTATAGACTGATGGATTTAAGATCTTCTTTCTCAATCTAGTCCCAGATACGCGTCTTGATACCGTTAGTATTGTGCGATGTGATCCAGTTGACAAGAAAACCGTTAACGAAATTCCAGTTCCACATAAAGAGAGATCAATATATCTGCTAAGAATTCCAACTACTTCAGCCATCCCCTGATTATGTTTGAAACAATATTTAAATTGTTGTACGGGTAAGGGCGCTGGTGTGGGACGCGACTTGCGTCGACACTCTGGCTCCTTCTCATGTCCAAGTTACGTCAGTTGGTGCTGAGGCTGCTGCTTCGACTGCCGAAGACAGCAAACGCCGCAAATATGTTGGTCTCAGTGAATCTTACATCTTTGTGCCGTCTTGTGCCGAGACACTTGGCCCGTGGGGTCCTGAGGTACGGTGAATATCCAATGTACTATCTACGCGCCTCAATAAGGCTACTAGAAACCCAAGCGCTGGCAGCTATTTCGGTCAACGGATAGCCTAGCTATTCAGCGTGGAAATGCTGCCCGTAATGGTAGTTTTAATTTAATGTAATCATGGTTTTGTAAACATAGTCACAAGCTTACACTAAGGATTGGTTTCCGCTGCGCTCCAATTAGATACCGCACTATCTAAGAACAATAACGTTTTTATTACGGCAACTATTAGATGCTTGTGTGCTCAAATTTTGTACCATACGCTTCGTGTTATTTTACATTGAAATTAATAAAATACAAAATACTTACTGATTATATGTGATCCCACTGTCTTTCTTATTTCTTGTAGTGTTATTATTGCAAAATTTTACTACGCAACTCGGCATTTTAGTTTCAATTATAAGCAAAGTTCAACAGAACATATGACACGTCAACGTCACGCATTGTCCGAGACTGGCTCAAATACGACCACTTGGGCGTAGTATTAGTTGCCGCACTTTGCAACTACGCCTGCGTTATCTAGTTGGAGCGCAGCGGACACCAATCCTTAATGTAAGGTATTAAGATTTATTTTGAATATGTGACATCAAAATATTGTTAATAGTGCTACTAATGTTCAATCCATGATATTTTTAAAACTATGTAAAGGTTGATAGAGAATCGTAGCAAGCACTTAACTTTCTTGAAATCAGGAGAATGAAAGAGAATCAATATTTAAATACACAAAGGAACAGGAGAGAAAAGATTTTGTATAGTTTGAGTTGTCACGCCCCAGGGTATAACCGCAATCCTATAGGCGCAAGACAGACCACGTAACTCGACCATTAAACTAAACATTACTAACATTAGTTTTAGCCTTGATAAACGGCTCAATCTGTTGGCTTTGAGCAGAGATGTCGTTAATACAATTTTCTAGTACTTTTATCACGTAGACTTTTCCTAAGAGCTGTCTTACCTAGTTTCTGCTACAAAATCCACTACGAGAGTTTGAACCGTAGTGCTTAGTCAAACCCAATTCCAACCCTTACTGTGTGGATGTTTATAGCTATAACACATGGTCGGCTTTGTTACGGCCGGACCATCAGACGGTCCGGTGTACGCTTTGCAATTGGTCGGACGTCGTATTCAGTATGGTCCGGAGTGTAATAATAATAATTTTGTGCGATGAACAATGCGACTTACTATCGATTATGATCCGGTACCGGAGCGCATCCGATGGTTCACCCGGACCAACCACGTGTTCAGGCTATTAGTATTGTACAATTTAAATGTTGTTTTCTTTGAATTACAACAAATACACTTATATCAGTATATCAGTGACGTGGTCTTAAATTATATGGCTCTGGCGAAAGTGCTCACACGCCTAAAGAATTTTCGATAAAATCAAAAGTGATGATGTTTTTGATTAGAATCAATCATATATACCAATGAATACTACTGTTATTCGTATAAGTCAATTGTTTGTCAACCTCGGGTTGATCAATTCTAGACCCTAGGGTCTATCTTATTATGCCAACGTGTCAAAAAAATAATGTATTGAGTGACTACAGATACTACTATACTATAAATATTAATAAAACAAAATTGTTATTGATAAGACAATAAATTGTATTATATTGTAACGCGCCAAGACTAAAGGTTTCGGTAAACATCAGTATAATACTGCAAATATTTTATTACTTGCTCCAGCTGTCAGTCTTTACGGTATTTGCCAAAAATTTAACCCTTGTTATAATCTTTATAATGTTCTCCACGAACGCTCAGTCACTGAATAAATAAATGATCATTGCGCCCTACCCCTTAAGATGATCTTCGATTAAACAACTATTTCAGTTGTTTACGTCACAGCAAGAAACTTCGAATCTTAAGGTTGGGAGTAATATATCCCCGAATTTTCGTATGCACTCAATGGCTGGCACTTCAAAAGCTAACGTTCCAGCGTAACCGAGTATTGTGCTGCGCGTGATTTATGCGTAAGGCAAAGACTCTGCTACATTAAATTTCGGAAATTACGACATTAAAGTTAAATTTACCCAGAGGTCAAGTGGGTCAGAACCAGAGTAGGTGACGAGTGCCAGTAGACGGAAACAAGTAGCGACCTTCAAGACACAACCATGTATCAGTGCGGCTCATTCTAATAGTGTAAGAGCGACCTTGAAAAACCCAGGTACGCATTATTTATGCTAATTCTTATAGTATAAGAGCGACCTTGCAAAATCCAATTATGCATTATTGTTCCTAATGCTCATAGTATACTAGCGACCGTGAAAAACACAACTACTTTTCAGTGTGGTTCAATCTAAGAGTATGATAGCGACCTTGAAAAAGTATAATAGCGAGTATGTAATCACAACCACACATTATTGATGCTAATTCTAATAGTTAATAGCGACCTTGAAAAACCC
>CATIXQ010000018.1:7394744-7504343 GCA_949711755.1 Leptidea juvernica | reverse complement strand
TTCCAATAGTATAGTAGCGACCTTGAAAAACCCAAGTACGCATTATTGATGCTAATTCTAATAGTATAATAGCGACCATGTAAATCTCAAGTACGCATTACTGTTGCTAATTCAAATATAATAAAATATAATAGCTACCTTGAAAAACCCAACCAGCTTTCAATATTCTATTACTATAATCGTATAATCGTGACATTGCAAAACCCAACAACACATCTCTCTGGATTATTCCTATAGTATAATAGCAAACATGCTACAATAAATAAATAACCACGAATATAACTATATAACACAGCTAATTATAACAGTATATTAAATAATATTTTAGTTAATAATTGTCAATCTGTATGCAACTTAATCCTTTAACCTAGCTGTACGTTTTCCTAAATTTATACAATAATATAAAATAATAGTTACCAAATAAATACCTAGGTAATTTGCTAGCTAATTATCAGTCATGCCGTTTTGTAGACCATAGGCCTTTACATTTTACAATTACTTCGCTGTGTCTGTTAAAGTAAAAGTGAAAAATTTTGTTGATAAGATTTTATTTTGCATGGTCTTATAGCTTGTTTCAAAAGCTTTATGATACAGTCATTCAAATCATCCGAATTATAAGCAATCTATTAATACACGTGGGAGTAGTAGCAGCAGTGGTAGGCTCCTTTGCACAGGATGCCGGCTAGATTATGGGTACCACAATGGCGCCTATTTCTGCCGTTAATGTGTTTCGGTGTGAAGGGAGCCGTAGCTAGTGAAATTACTGGGCAAAGGACACATAAAATCTTATGTCTCAAGGTGACGAGCGCAATTGTAGTGCCGCTCAGATTTATTATGAGTTTTTCAAGAATCCTGAGCGGCACTGCATTGTAATGGGCGTGACGTATCAATTACCATCAGCTGAACGTCCTGCTCGTCTCGTCGGCGCGGTGGCACTTTTTCGGAAGGATGATCATCTAAAATTCCCTAGCGAATGGTCATAGTTCAGTATTTTGTGTTTGCACAATGTTTGTCATTATTACGTCTTATCGAATTTACGATGAGAAATGAAAGTTAGTTATTACTACGGTAAGAACTCGTTCAAGGATTGTATTAATAAGTCATTGCTATACTTAAAATATCCAAATAAAAACATTCCAGTCAGCATGACTTGTGATATTATAATGATTAAATTATGAACTGTTTTGCAATTGTAATAAGAAAGTGTTTTTCAAGCTTAGTTTGTTATAGCAGCCATTATTTCTGTTATTAGATACAATAATATATTACTGTAAGTGTATATATATATCTTTGACATATTAAATTTTTATCATTATCAGATTGCTCTCTGGCAATGGCCTCCATTCTATTCTTTGTCATAATTTTCTATTTGTGGCTCTCTTTCACCATGTTGATCTACATTTTTTTAAATGCATTCCCCCTTCTTTTCCCATCTCGGGGTAGCACATAGTGATATTATTTGAAAAGTTTTTTGTTTTTAACATCTGGCCTACCAAACCCCATAAGTTTTTGCATTGTGTAAGTATTGCACTATCTGCAAATTTTCCCTTGCTTCTTACATTTTTTAAATAGGTTTGTTCACATATTTACCCACAAAGTTATATTTAATAGTGTTTGAAGAAAATATATTGCTTGTTTTTGACCGATTTTCTTGATTTATCTATAATAATGTGCTAATTCAAGTATAGTTGATACGTGACGCAGAAATAGGTATGTTTAAGACCCCTTAGCTTCTGTGAGTCAGTATTTTTGTTTATTTAGTATTTTCAAAATTAAAGATTGTTAAAAAAATTAAAATTTAAAATAAATATGGATAAATTCTTCTATTGCTTAGATTTCTATCTGTCTGTATTATCTTATACAATTTAAACCCATCTTAATGACTCTTGATGAAAATTTGTATTATAAGAGTACATAATATAATTGCAGTGATAGGCCAGATATGCCATTTGAAATATGATGTACCTAAAGTACTGCGTAGCAGGATTTAGCCAATTTTCATATATTTATCCTTTTAATAAAACCTCAGTGAAGTGAATCCAACTTACAAGTATTAGTAGATTTGTATAATCTTTTGGGACTAATGGCTACTTAAAAGTTTCAAAGCTATAAGAATCTCAGCTTGAGGCGATCCAACCCTTACATCTTACGTAAGGGGTTCAAACTAGAGTTACATAACTTTCTACTTATAATGGCAGTCGTGTGCCCTGATAAAAAAAAAAAACATTTAATTGGATTTGTTAGTATGGGTCAAATTTTCAAACTGATTTTAAAACAGTGTCCCAGCGATCGCTTCGCTCTGAAATTTTGCATACTCTATACGCTTTGTTTGAATTTCAATGTGTCATTAATTTTAAATTTAGAATGACGGACGCCCCAAGATGACCAGCAAAATGTTCTTAATTTCATGAATATCCGGATAGGTATCGTATAAAAGGGCTATTTTTATTGAATACAAAAGATTGTGAAAGGGCTGTGCTGTAGATCGACCGGGGTGCTGTGAAAAAGTATAATATTATTCGAGTACTAACTAGAAGGGAAGAAAAGATATCAAAACTAAATAAATTTCTTGCGTGTTGCCAAGTATAAAAATATTTTTATATAATGCCAGCTTAACTTATAAAATTATTTTTCTATGAATACTGAATATATTAAAATCAATTTCATTTAGCAGAGTCCTCGTATAAAATTATTTTTAACACGATGAAATATTGACGAAAAGGTTGTTTTTGATAAGACATTTTTAAATAATTCTTTATTTCTATATAACTGTACTACAATGAATTTTGTGTATTAAGTATCTTCCGTTACTCTATGCCGATACAAAGCGTTTTCATAAAAATAATGTATAACTATTATATTTAGCTCACCAATTTTAAGTTTGTGATGACCGTATTTTTGTATATACCTATGCATTTTATTTCTAAAATTAAATTAAATATTAAACCTACTGACAAAATAGAAAAATAAATAAAAAATGCAATTAGTCACATTATAAGTAATCTATCATTTTTTGTAACATTTTTGCTAACGAACGAATGTTCATCATTTAAAAAAAAATTGACCATTATCCAATCCTTTCTACGAAACAAAGATGTAACTAAGTTAATGTGTTGGTAATTACTTAGCCATTCTCTTGGTTTTCGAAGGCAATACCTATATGATATTTTAAATATCGTTGGAAGATTTTCCAAAAAATATATAGAAAAGAACAGTTTTTTTTATGAAAATTAAGGGATGAGGACGTTCAGCTGATGGTGATGACGAGGGACTCAGGATTATTGAAAAACCCCAAAAATTCTGAACGGCACTACAACTGCGCTCGTCCCCTTGAGACATAAGTTCTCAAGTCTCATTTGCCCAGTAATTTCACTAGCTACGGCGCCCTTTAGACCAAAACACAGTAATGCTTACACATTACTGCTTCACGGCAGAAATAGGCACCGTTGTGGTACCCATAATCTAGCCGGCATCCGGTGCAAAGGAGCCTCCTAGGTAAAACAGTTATTTACTAAACTATACATATAAAACATCACTACCAAAAATTTCGAGCTTTACATTCCAACAGTGACACGAAAAAATTGGCCGTAATTTGTACATTAGCATTATGAAATAAAATCCAAATGTTATTCAAATATTAACATCGCAAAGAAATTATTAACATAAGTAATGAACTTACTCGGATACTTTCATAAGTATATCTTGACATAATTGATAATATGTTAATACTTTTGCAACATGTGAATTCAACTGGTTATTGATTTTAATGAGCACAGAGTTTGACTGGGTCGGTAATGAATTGTAGATGCAAATCAGAGGGCGGTTTCTAACTCGACCTTCCACTGACAAGCTAATTGTAATAAGGACAACTACATGCATTATAATTATAGAAACCTGTGTATCTAGTGCCTAGTTATAGTTTACTAGCTGACCCGATAGACGATGTTCTGTCAACAAACGGTTCGAGATATATAGTAAATGCGTGGGTGAGTGCGTGGGATCGTGACACGATAAACTATATATGTAAACCTTCCTTGAGCTTCAACGAATCTATTACAAAAGATTTCATTGAGATCGGTCCAATAGTTTAGGAGTTATTAGGGAACATACAAACATACATTCTCTTTTATATGTATAGATTGGCGAAAGAAACTCTTTAACATGGTAAAAAAAATCTAGCAGAATTAAATTACGAAAAGGATGAAAATATTTTGATCCCTTGTATTTAATTTGTCCTACCTACGTGTATTATAACTACACACACACATACACATGTTTTTACTTTTTTTTACATTCTATTTAAATTCTGGTTCTAGATCTCTTTTTCCTTCATAACATAGTTCATGGTACGATCGACAGTCTATAGCTGCTCAATAAGTTAACAGTACTGAATTTTTTATAACAGTAAAGGCTGCTTTATAAGGACTGTTAATAAAAATCTAAAGGAAGGTATAAATTTAAAGTAATTCACTACTAACACACACACACACTCACACAAAACCACACACGCACAAATACCACGTAGTTGTGTAATGTAATTGTTATTTTATCTCTTCGAAATTTGACACAGTAATGCCAAATGATGACTGCCAAGTTAAGTGGTTAATTGTTAATTATAGCTCTATTTGATCCCACTATACAGTCTCCGAATAGTGTGGCGATGCATTGACAATCACAATGTAGTCAGACATATAAGAGTAAAATATTTAAGCTTATTGTAATTTAACAATGCATATGTGAAGTTTCTTATTACTAGAAGGTAGGCATGGCCAAGGATGAGATGGGAGGACGATATACGATTGACTTTGATGACATATTTGATAAAAGATACAAACTATGGATACAAGATGAGAAGGCCTATGATAAATGGTACATCGAGCTTAGGGACATTTTGGTAAAGGAGATTTAAGATTAATTATCACTTATCTTGAAAATAAAAGGCTTTTTGTTTAAATAGTTATGATGTGAAGTTTAATGATGACCATCACAAGCGGCTTCACACACAGATAAGCTTCCTAAAGTTTAAGTGTGTGTTATTATATTGTAAGCTATAACTATATTGTATTTTAAATAAATATTATAAAAAAAAAACAACAAAAATTAATTAAATTAATGTTGTTTAGGTACCTAAGAAGTATGAACAGAAATCTTGGTCTTAAATGCTTTTATTCGTAATAAAAAATATGGAAGATTTAATAAAAACTGGCAATAAATGCCCTACCAAAGCCACAGATCAAACCGAATCGAAAAAATTGGTTAGTTTTGCCTTTGTCAAATTAGAACAAACAGAATATGTAGTTGCTGATGTAACATAACACATTAAAATAAACTATATACATAATTTGTAAAATAATATAAATGTATTTCAGTAATGGCTTGTACTCTTATTATTAGGATGTGACTTTTATGTAGTAAGGTTTTATAGATGGAAATTTTTGTGACGGCTTTTGCCGTTTGGTGATACTCTTCCCGAATTTATTTGCTAAGTAATTATTACCGTTCATATTAATTCATCACTTAGAGCCCCTTCACTTACCTGTAACAAAGAATAAGATTAAAATTAGTATCCTTATATATATTGGATATCTCAGGCTGACACATAGGTAGTTTGAATGAACCTGAAATATTTAATATCCAAACAAAAACATGTTACAATAACATCGAAACTAGTGGCAGAAAAGCGATCATCAAAATCAGTCGGTAACAAACAAACACACATACAGGTAAAGATTATAAAAAGCATGTAAAAAGATTGACGACGCGGATGGCACGGCGCGCGCAACTAATTTAACTCCGACAGCGATCAATCTCGGCGTGACACTCAATAACGGTAACGAAAATTCCGACATTATAAATATCTGCTATACAAGAGCTTTTTGTTTACTTAGAACTATCTAAATATATATTATATAGACCTTAGAAACTATCGGCCACATATGGAGTATTGCTGTCATCTCTGGTCTGGCGCACTCCAGTATCGGCTCGAACCGTTATCACCGTCATCGGTGACCCAAAGCTCTGTGAACGGTTGGATCACTTGGCGTTGCGTAGAAACATCGCTTCATTGTGTATCTTCTACCACATTTATCACGGGGAGTGTTCTGAAGAGCTGTTTCACCTGATTCCTGCCGCCGAATTCCACCTTTGTACGACACGCCACAAATTAGGATATCATCCCCACCATCTGTGCGTTTTTCAAATAGCTTTCTTCCACGTAATAAAAAGCTGTGGAATGAGCTTCCTTGTGCGGTGTTTCCGGTACGACACGACACGGGTAGCTTCAAAAAAATCGCGTAAACCTTCCTTAAAGGCTGGCAACGCTCCTGTGATTCCTTTGGTGTTAAAAGAAAATGTGGGTGGCGGTGATCACTTAACAGCAGGTGACCCGAACGCTCGCTTGTTCTCCTTCTCCATAAAAAAACTACCTATGTACTATATAGTATAATTATGTGTCCTATAGTCATAATAACTTTTTTTATATAGAAGTAAGCCAGTTAGTTAATAAAAAAAATTAAAACCTGTATTGTCTGACGAGCTATATATTGCTTATACCACAAAGAAATTAGACTTATGAATTATATATCTATGAATAAATGCTTAAATTGTATATACCTGTCCTTAGGTATCAACCCTCAAGGCATTATTTGGTATATTATAGATATAAACATCTGTGTTATTAAACACATCTGGGAATCAATCAAGCTAATTGAGATGGATGTTCCAAGTTCGTGGTTTGTAACATTTGGGATAAGATGCTTTTGGCGATTGGTCGGTGGCTTTCGAGCTAAATTCTGAAATTTACGTTTGAGATAACATGCAGGGCATAGTGGCACCAGTGTTAGTTTATAGTTTCGTTTTCCGTTACCTTTCCTATGACGTTTTGTATTTGTTTACACTTTAAAGTTATTATTTAATAGAACTGACTAATACCACCTATGTTATAAACCACTTCGATATAATTTACGACAAAAAAGTTAAGCAGACTTATAATTGCATGCAGCAATTGCTGTGATCCAATGAATATATTTTGTAAACCGCCATTTCTATATTTATACTAATAAATGGAAAGGCTGTTTTTGTTCGGTTATACTGCGAAAACTACTGAACCGATCGAAATAAGACTTATAACGTAATATGCAGCGTGTTTCAGAAAATGTAGATATGTTGATGATTACTTATAAGAAACCTATACGTTTTTGACTCAGCCATCTGTATATTTATATGCAAAGTCCTCGAATAGTGACCACGTACCGGAAGACGCAGTGTTGGTAGGCCCCCCACAAGATGGATCGACGATCTGGTCAAGATCGCTGGAGTAGGTTGGATGGAATTTAAAAGTAATATGGACCTGTATGATCATATTCTACTCTGTGTATTGGGCTGAACTGACGGCGAACGTCATCTTTCAAAGTGTGTTTGAAGTTGTTACTGTGTACGTCACTGTCAGTGACGTGATTGAAGTTAGTTATTATTGTCCATCAGTAGAGCGCTCATTTAGAAGTCGCATTCGTCTTCAAGCTAGCGCACAAGCCGGTTGTGCGCACTGATCGATTTAAAACAACATGGAGGATACCAACACCGTGACGCCCGATTTTAAATCCAAATAAATCTCTGAGATACATATTTCATAATATGTCAAAGACCGGATAATTTTGTCTATTCTATGATAAAGATAGGTACTACACAACAGTATCAGACATTTGAGTCCATAAATGAGGCTAGATTATTAGAATTACGACCCTCTCAAAGTCCTTTAAGCCTTTATGTTAACCTGAATATTTGCTGAATGCTTCAAATCTGATCCCGATAAAGTGATGTTTTGTGAATGTCAGTTTTAATAGTGTAGCTATTTTATAGTAGCTAATTATACTAATTCAGAGTTTTTCCATTTTGTTCTGAGCGAGGATAACATATTGAGAATCTTCAAAAAAATACATTATTCTTGAAATTTTTTTTATAAAAGAAAATGATAAAGTTTATGTTGCCAGTGACCGTTTTTGAATGATGTATTTACGAAGTTGACGAGAGGGTACAAGTTAAACAAATTTTACCAAAAAATACGAGTTGCAGCCGGACGGTTTTCACTTCTGCAAAAGTGAAAACTTGAACATTAACGTTGAGAATTTCTAAATACTTTGGAATGGTTAGGGAATAATTTCGCACGAATTGCGTTATATATCATTACTAGCTGACCCGGCAAACGTTGTTTTGCCATATAAAGTATAATTCACGCGATAGTTTTATAAGTAATAAAATATTGCCTATATTATAGCCTGTACATCATTTTGTTCTATTGTCAATAGTTTATGCACCGCACGCAAAAATAGGTTTTCGATTTTACACTTTTTCATTTTTTTACCTTGTGTTACAAAATAGCAATTTTATTACGGATCCCTAATTTTGAAAAAAAAATAGCCTATAGCCTTCCTCGATAAATGGACTACCCAACACTGAAAGAATCATTCAAATCGGACCAGTAGCACCAGAGATTAGCGCGTTCAAACAAACAAACAAACACTGCAGCTTTATAATATTAGTATAGATAAAAGTACTAGCATTTATGTGGTTAAATACAATATTCATTTATTGTGCTATTGTACACAAATATGACAATTTATATTATTTTTTTACATAAAAAATTTTATAACTTCAGAACTATTACTTATTATTTTACATGAAAAATCTCTCATAAAAATTAACTTTCATCCATAATTTCAACGACTCTATCACCATCTTCATTACCAGCATCATCATCGCCAATCTGTAAAATTGAAACAATAGGTTTATGGTAGCTGAAGTAAGAAAAACTAAAAATAAAATAAAACTAAACAATAAAATAAGTAACACAGAAATACAAGTATAACTATCGCCTTAGGGAGAGTCTTCGCTAATGACAAGGCTTAAAAACCAAATAATTAAACTGTCAAAATATTTCACGGCTGAGATTCGATCCCTCGACTTTGCGGTGTTTCGTCTTTGCAACCATTGGTCCAATCACCGTATGATCATGACGCGAGTTTCACATTTTATACCCATCCTAAGAAAAGTGCCTAACTCCGCGCCGCTAAAGAAGTTTTCATTTAAAAAAAAACTGATGTAAGATAACATTTAAAATAGTTGGCAATTGAAACATGATAGTGACCAAATTTGGTTCTATGTAAATGTTATGTAATGCGCGGAATATACTAGAGTTAACATGTAATTGTTGAATATTTTTTTTATACTTTTTAGCTAGTTTATACGTAGAAAATAGAGCCTCTTGCTGTTAGGCAACTGGCCAAGCTTATTACTTTAGTGTACATGACGTGCGTGCATTGCTGAAAATAGAGGCTAACAGTACACCGCAAATATTTATTACAAACTATTTGATACCCGGGACTTCGTCCCTGTGTGTACTAACATAACTGAGAACAAAGTGCTTATAAATATATCGTTGTTTCTTTAATCTTTAATGCCTTATAATATTAATTCCAGATATCACAATTATTTTTTAGGTAAAGGCCAAATGTCTTAGAAATTAAATTTAGAAGACTTAATTGAAATCTACCCAGTAGTATTTCCGTGATGCACGCACAAATGAAACCGTCTATCAACTTATATATTATATAGATGTATGTTCGCGATGAACAAAAGAAAGATTGATATCTTCTTAAAGATTTATATTTCGTCTGTCTTAACAGGATTAGATAAAATAGTTCTTGCGTAGTTGAGGTGTCGTGTGCAAGTAGTTGAAGTAGAAGAGTGAATGAATGAATGTTGTATTTGACAGATAGATGAAGGATGAAGTATGATTGACAGAGTAGGTAAATGGAGTAATATTAGAGTAATTGTTTGATAGGTTTAGGTGTATGACTCGATATAATAATAAAATAAAATTTAATCCAGTCGACGATAGGAAATCTGGCGTCGACAATGTAGCATAAATATTCATATTAAATGTTCAATTTCCAAGTATTTAAGCACCGATGTAAACTAAACAACTTATTAGATGAACAAGTATATCTTAGGATCGTATGTTAGATAGAAACATTGTGCAGCAAACAAAGTTACGCCGAGTTCTGAACGGGAAAGTTACAGCTTGTTAGTTCCATGTTGTTTTGTTATTGCTTAACCAATTACCAGTTTGTCGTTCATAGGCATGTTTGCAGAGATAACTTTTATTAAATTGTAAACCACTTTTATATTAATTTAATAATTTCGTGAATCAAATTCAAATATTTTTATTCAAAATAGGATTCAAAATCACTTATTGAACGTCTAAAACTACCACCCATTCAAAAGAGACTGCCTCAGACCTTGAAAAGAGCGCAAAAAAAGAATGCTGGGAGAGTTTCTTGCGCCGCTTATTTTCTCTCAGAGCGCCATTTGTTTCCGAAGCGGTAGTATAATCTAGTAGTTATTAGAAATTACATCAAAAAGAATTCTAAAGGAATAAATTTTGAGTAAAAAAAATAAATGCCTTGACCTCTCAGGTCGCTCGAAGAATGGGCGCAAGAAACTCAGCGGGCTTTTTTTATAAAAATATGCATAACTATGTGATATCGTACAATAAACATTTATAATGAAAGAGCCGGAGGGTGTTCGCTTTATTCCCAGTCCGTGGTGTTGTTAAGAAAATCGTCTATGCTATAGTAACCTTTCCCACACAAACGTTTTTTAACAATTCTTTTAAATCTCGTAACGTTTGTTTTGTACATTTTCTGGGATCATATTGTAGAAGCATATACATCGCCCAACAAAAGACTTACTAACTCGACCCAACCGAGTAGTAGGCATAACAAGTTTATGTTTGTTCCTCGTGTTAACATTATGAATGTCACAGTTTCTAGAAAATTCCTCAATGTGCTTATGAACATACAGAATCGTATGCTATATCATATTTCTTACTGTTAGCTTCGAAATTACTTTCATTAAGTATTCAAAGTTCGTTGTAAAAACGTTATTGTAATAGAGAACTTGGAAAATAATTTTCCTGAAGTCTGTTCAATTTGAAGTAAATAAATATCTTTTGATATAATATTTTCTCATAACAGAAATTGCTTTTTTATGTTAATGTTATTTGAACTTTATGTTTCTATGTAGTAACTTTTATTTATTTTTCGCTGTTTTACTTGAAATAGAAGTATTGAAAAAAGTATAAAAGAAAGGTATATTTAGGTATAAAAAAAGTAGTAAGGTATTGTCGGGGACCCGGTGCTGTGTGAACGGCTAGATCACTTGGCCACAGTAGACATAATATGTGACTTGGTGTTGCGTAGAGACGTCGCTTCATTGTGTGTCTACCGCATTTATCACGGGGAGTATTCCGAAGAGCTGTTTCACCTGATTCCAGCCGTCGAATTCCACCTTCATCTAACACGCCACAAGTTGGGATATCATCCCCACCATCTGGATGTGTGGCGGTCCTCCACAGTGCGGTTTTCAAGGAGCTTTCTTCCACGTACTACATAGCTGTGGAATAAGCTTCCCTGTGCGGTGTTTAAAATAAGACATTTAACTTACATTGATACGGCACTCTTAATTTACCTTCGTTATTTTCATAGTATTATGTTCTATGGTATATTGTTATTTGACAAAGCAGCCAATATACCTTTGTTCTGCACAAGATGGCTGTTCGCGCTGCTTATGACCAAAGTCGTAAAGAAGGTAATTTTAAATTATTTTAAATAAAATCAAGTCGTTTTGATATATCTTTTATTTGGCGATGTACATTTTACAACATGATCCCAAATAATGTACAAAAGAAGTTTTTATAAAAAAAAAAAAAAAAACAATTAAGGACTTAGTCAGATGTTTATAAAACTAGATTTATTTTTACTTAATAGTTTACATCACTAACGCTTTTTATGTTGTGTTGCTTGTCTAGACTAACACATATAATAATAAATTAAACCCTTACAAAATACTCTGTAAAAAGTATTTTCATTTTATAGTTATAACAAGTCCAATGAGAATGTATTTAATTACCAGTTAAGATTGTTTGACCTACGATTTTTTTTATGAGTATAAAAAACTATATCAGAAGTAAGTAAATGGCTTGAAATCTTATATTTGATACAAGGTCGTGTGCAAAATTCAAGTAAATTGGATGTCTTAAGCTGAACTGATTGAACGAGATCTAGTTAGTAGTTTTTTTTTAATTATACTATTATTTAAACATCGATCAAATTTACAACGAACTTCAAGAACTGTAATATAATTATGTTACTGACTGCTACGGAACCCTTCATGGGCGAGGCCGACTTGCACTTGGCCGCTTTTTTACTGTACAGATATGCAGCCCTAGGTAAGAGGAGGAAATATGCCTTTTTTATTTGTGTATTGTATATGTGCAATTATTAGTTTATTTATACCAAAGTTAAGTTATCTATCAATATTGATAATATTCTATTACTATTATTATTGTATTTAATCAGTCTACAGCAGACTTTTTAACTTTTAAATCATATTCTTACATTAATAACTGGATAAAAGGTCAGTTACAGAAAGCAGCTGTTTTGGGAACGGCACGCATCGTGCGGAAGTTCATCAGTCTGTCGCCCTAACCACTGCACCGGCGGACTTTTCGTGAACCAACGACGGCGGGCGGGACTCTATTTCTTATAATTATATTTATTTATATTTGAATTATTGTTTTTTTTTTTTAAGAATATATTATACATAATATATAAATGTAGAAAATAAGATAAAATTATAATAATAATATTGACACACTTTTACACAACTGATCTTGCCCCAAACTAGGCATGGCCTGTACTATGGGTACAAGACAACGATATATTTAATACAATATACTTACTTAAACATACATATAAACATATAAACATCCATGACTCGGAAACAAACATAACATCATGCAGACAAAAAATATATTAACTTTCGAAAAAACAACGATACTGTTCCAGCAAAAGGAAAATACTTAACTTATCTGAAATCAAGATTTATATTTGTAAGTACCTGTATTCAATAAAAGGCATAAAAAGGCATAAAAAGGCATGAAAGGCATGAAAGGCATTTATTTTTCTCAAAATTGATTCCTTTAGAATTCTTTTTGATGTCATTTCTAAAAACTATTAGATACTTCTACCGCTTCGGAAACAAATGGCGCTCTGAGAGAGAAGAAGCGGCGCAAGAAACTCTCCCAGCATTCTTTTTTTGCGCTCTTTTCAATAAAAATATACAATATTGTACAGTAATTTCTATCGCTATAACGAAATCATAATCTAGTCCCAGGCTGTCCGATCATTTAGATATTCAGCAGTGGAGTAATAGGATTTACGACAGAGCCATTTTTTTATAAGACATTTAAATTAATTTATAGATAATGCCTGAACAGTGGCTGGGACTTTATTATAGAAGTGTATACATTTACCCTTAAAGCAATTATATATCTTATGAAGCCTACTAGAATTAGTTACAAGCAATCCCTTATTTCTAGTGTTATAATAATAAATAAAGTTCCCTAGCTCCAGATATAACTGAACCAGAGTAATTAATATTGCAGAGCGCACTCAATTTAAATTTTAATTAAAATCATCAATTATTCGAAACAATACTGTTCCCGTTTCGGCAACGATTGTTCCTAGAAACAATATTGTACTATTAACAGCTCTAGTTTATTAATAGTAGTAAATTTATTGCAATGTTTTATTTAAGTTTTTCTTCCAAACCATTTACGAATATTTTTAAAATTAATATGCGTACTTCAAACACATTTTTCCATGACAAAATACATCTCTAATACATAAAATTCTCGTGTCATGGTGTTAAACATTGAACTCCTCCGAAACGGCTTGACCGATTCTCATGAAATTTTGCGTGCATATTGGGTAGGTCTGAGAATCGGACAACATCTATTTTTCATCCCCCTAAATGTTAAGGGTGGTCCACACGAATTTTTTTTTAAATTTTATTGGACTTTATTTTTTAAATTTGTTTGATTATGAGTCAGCATTAAAAAATACATACAACTTAAAATTTTCACCCATCTACGATCAACAGTTACTTTTGTATCGCGATTTTAATATCGGCAATACAACGTTTGCTGGGTCAGCTAGTATTATATAGATTCGTAGATATGTAGATAGAATTTACGTACAGAAACACACAGTACACGCAAGTGTATGATTTCACAAAATTTTAATTATAGTTTTTTTTTTAATTTTATTAAAAATAGCCCATGTGAACATTTTCATTATATCAATGTTAAATTAGGAAATATTTAGTAAAGATTGTCGCTAAAAATTTTAAATTGTCACATAACCAAATTCGGTACCATTTGAAAAGGTAATAATTAAAAAGAGGAGCTTTCTTCCACCTACTACAAAGCTGTGGAATGAACTTCCTTGTGCGGTGTTTCCGGGACGGTACGACATGGGTACCTTCAAAAAAAGCGCGTACACCTTCCTTAAAGGCCGGCAACGCTATGGTGTTGCAAGAAAATGTGGGCGGCGGTGATCACTTAACACCAGGTGACCCGTACACTCATTTGTCCTCTTATTCCATAAAAAAAAATGAACGTCTAATTCTCACAAATACTCTCACGATTCACTTTAGTGTAGTATTTGTTTTAAAATTGATTTTTTTGAACAATTTAAAACATCCTATACTCTGTTAACTCACACGCCACTGCTTACCTATAATGTCGCTCTTCGTACGTGTTTCGTTATTTAATTTGACAGCTGCAATTGTTTTATCTCCGTAAAGCAGGTCGCACACTTGTTTTATCTTGACTCTACGCAGCTGTATCGACCTTAAAAGTTGGACTTCGTGTCATTGTACGATTTAAACCCTTTTTTCGCCAGTCTTTTTTTAGAATATTTGAAATTTTCTATTTAGTTTTATCCTATCTTTCATTAAAGAGGTTCCATTTATGAATATTTTTATAGTAAAAATTTAAATCTTAAAGGCTTTAGCTGCCGTCTCGAGTTATTAATAGAAACGCGAACACAATTAGAGTAATATTATTTACTTTATGAAGATGGCTGTTGAATTTTATATCATTAACATCGCTTTGTTTTCTGTCGAGAGCTAATAATAATAATAATCATATTAAACACACACTATTTTTTGTATCGTCAAACGATAAAGTCAACGTCATGAAATACACAACCCAACTCTCTGATGTGTACGTACACAGTACATAAACTAAACGAAGTACAAAAATTGTTTTGATGCAAACTATCGATTCCACTAGTGTGCGACCTTACTAAGTATTAAGTCTCGAAAGTATTTCTTATATGGTAAGCTTGACACGGTTCTAGACACGTATGTTACGATACAGGAGATAACTCGATTGTCAGTACGTTGTAGCTTTAAACTAGAGAGAATTACATCAAATGTGTCTGAACAGAAACCGTCCAATTACAACCGGAGTCCCAGTGGAATTCTCAGCTAAATACAAATGCGGAGCTTCACAAAATTATCTCAACGTTCCTGATATTCTAAAAACAACAATATTTCATAAAAACATGAAAATTCTGTTATAAAGGAATTTAAATTTATTACATTTTTATATATTACTGAAGGAGGAATAATTTAAACTTTTCTGAAAATTTGTGAGTTTTATTGAGTTTGGTCACTACTCGAGGCATCCTCAGGAGATGTTGACTATACAAATTCTGGCACAAGACTAATTTAAGCCTTTCGTTATTTCTTACGACTAGTATCAAACAATGCCAATACTTTGCTTTTGTTTGAGAAAAAATGAAACTAAGAGAAAACCGTGATACACCTTCTCCATTACAATGCAGTGCCACTCATGATTATTGATTGAACCTAAAACTTTTGCCTCATAGCCCAGTGTTTAATTAGCTACGGCACCCTTAATACCAAAAATAATAATGATAGAAAAATTTACTGGTACCTGTGCGAAAAAGATGAAAGCTTTTAAATGCTTCTACAAAGTAGGTTAACGTATATTTTTATTAAGTGATTTCTTATTATCATATATAAAGCATCGACGATCGATTTTCAGTTTTAACTTCGACAAACATCTTAAGTTTTTTGTAAAAATGTCCTATATTTGTTCCAATAACGACTTATAGCATAGTTATTTGTAAGTAGAAAAACTAATAAGTTCTACTAGTAGTAAATCCTGTTTAAAATTATTTAATAGATATGCATAATTTATCAGAATAAGATAGAACACATAAGTAAGACAATGAGGTAAAAATGAAACATGAAAAGAACTAATGATGAACCTTTTGTATCCGCAACTTCCGAGGAAAAACATGTTATTTCTAGTTAAGGGTATATAAGCAGTGAGCGAGGAGCCTGGGGCACCCCTTAATTCCCTGATGGTTAGCACTAGATCATTAAACTTTACTCCATTACTAACATTTCCTACTTAAACGAGAACAGACACGAACGTCGAACAGTTCTCTGATAACATCTAAACCAAGTAGTAATAGAGCAAGAGCTTATTACCCAAGTATTATATATAAAAATCAGCTTATATATAAGAACGTAAGTAAAATTATAACTTCATAAACATTAAGGGTGTCTGGCAAGGGGTTGCCAGTTGGCACGATATTAAGTGTCAGGTTGTGAATAACGTGATTTTTAATAATATTCTGAAGGTAATACCGAAAAATCGCACTTGATTATTTCTATTTAGATCGGTATTTTAAACCCGGTTTACCCGCCAAAGCCACTGTTACCCAAATTCCATCCAGCGTTCTTACCTGTGTTTGGAGCATACGCTGACAAACTTCCAGCTTTTATAAAATAACGTATGTCTGGGGTTCATGGGCTCTTAGACTATAAGATATTGTTCTATAAAAACTTTTTTACTCAGACCATTTATATGTCTGGATAGACTATAACAGCTGTGAAAACGTCGAAAAAATTGTGTTAAGGACTTACCTCTATTTAGAGCAATTAACGCACACTAGCACAAAGTGTTTACATATCGCGAGTGTAAGACGTAGCTTGTCACGCACACGAAACTAATTTTCCTTGCCTGTTTTTATCGGTTGTCTAACAGCAATATACTCTATCTAGATGTGTAAATTATTTAAGGTTTTTTAGCTGAATTCTTCTTAAGACGCTTGTTTTTCTTAAGTAAAGTCGGCTCTAATAAACTAAGGAATCGCAATCGATCACAGCAAAATGTACCAGAGTTATTTAAACACAATTCTTATAATTAATATGATCATGATAACATTTAATTTTTATCGAGGAAACTTAATACATTTTCTAGGTAATTAAATGTTTAATTACTCATTAGATCATGAGTACAGATTAATCCGAAGCGGTACAGCCGTTTCAGAGCCTCAATAAGGAGTCAGACAGAAATTTAAAACAAAAGGCGACAGTGAAATTTCATCAAGGCGATATCCTTATTATTTTTGAAAATGTAATATAGCCTATGTCACTCAGTGAACATGCAGCATTCTAATAGTGAAAGAGTTTTGAAATCGGTCTAGTAGTTTTTGTGTGAATCCATAATAAACATACATACTCAAACACAAAATATATTTCCTCCTTATAATATTAGTTAAGACAACAGAGCAGTTGACGTCCCGAGAAAGTCTTATGTCTGAAGCTTTTTTTCCCGTCTTTAAAATTGTTGCTCCTTCAATTAACTGACAACTTAATCACGATGTTGTTTTGAACTGTATTAATCTATTATATATTTTTTATATATATTTATTATAAAGACTTAAATATAATGTACACAATGTAACAAACAATAACACCTCATGCTTTAATAACTTTCACCAAGTAAATATTAGTTTAAGAGAAAAAAAAACATATATGCTAACAAGCAATAATGGTTAAATAAAAAAAACTTTTATTTGGAACAATTTAACAAAGATAATACAAACAATTAAAAACGATGATAGCTGCAAAAGTATAAACTGCAGCGCAGAAATCAACACATTTAGTAATTTATTGAGTAGGCGTTACTTTGCGGAAATCCATAATTATTCAAATGATTTGAATTTTCTTTAGTGTTAATTCCGCCAATACTCGTCTTTAAACAATTCGACACGTATTTCGCCTCTACACGAGGCATCTTCAGCACGTGTTATCTCGCCAAAATCTGGCACGAGACATTTAGTAATGACTTACGAGTACAAAACACGGGTGAATGATCAAACTGCACAACTATATAGTGGGAGGCTCCTTTGCACAGAAAGCCGGCTAGATTATGGGCACCACAACGGCGCCTATTTCTGCCGTGCAGCAGTAATGTGTATACGTTACTGTGTTTCGGTCTGAAGGGCGCCGTAGCTTGTGTAATTACTGGGCAAATGAGACTTAACATCTTATATCTCAAGGTGACAAGCGCAATTGTAGTGCCGCTTAGAATTTTTGGGTTTTTCAAGAATCCTGAGTGAACTGGGTAGGGCGTATCAATTACCATCAGTCGAACGTCCTGCTCGTCTCGACCCTTATATTAATAAAAAAAACTATAGACAAATGAACTTTATTTTGTGAATATCCAATGAGACTTAATTTATCGAGCTGTCACGTTAGACTATTTAACGCTTCTTTACGACCCGAGAGAGTTGAACAAACATACCAAGATCATGCGGCATGCGGACGGTTGGATTAGGTGGTAAGAGCGCTGGAACGTAAGAAAAGGCAATTGGCTGTTAACATTCAGTAAATATAATAAGTATTCATAACACGATATTATTAATACGATCAAGATTATATTCGCTAAAGATTACTACGGCAATGAAAGCTTACAAACTTATTTGATTGAATAAACTTTGCCTCATCTCCGTCGAAGTTTGTACACCTGCTTTATACGCTATTAACAGCTTACGAGTTTTAACATCTAACTGGCAATAATTTTGGGTCAGACCTGTCAAAGTTGTAAATCTAATAATAATATCAACCTAAAGGTGTGTAAGGTTGGCAGCACAGTGATTAAGATAGCGTAGTTTTTCTTAAATAATAATTCTCCGTTAGTACTTGGTTGAATTTAAATTAGGTTCATGAACATTATGTTTATTAAATAACTATGCTATTAAATAGATTGTATATACCCAGTTTAGCCATAAGTTATATTTTTATGACGTAACTAGCTTTTACCGCGTGGAATACTTAATTTTGGCAGTTTTATTTTATTTTTTTAGGATACTTTTCAAATAGTACACCTACAAACTGTTCCTTTTTTCGCTGCTGGCGCCGCTCTTCTATGTCACTGTGGACAGTTTATTTAATAGTTTTACTCTGCGAATTTTAATCTCCTATTTTATCCTCCTCTCCAATTTATTTTATGTAGGTCAAAGTTTCGGAAATCGAAAAAATGCTTATAAATTACTTCAAAAGTTTTTGGTTTTATCTTCGAAAATGCAGAATTCCCATGCAGACTTTCATCCCTTATTTCATCAACCTGTTCATGTGCTTTTTTTTAAGAAAAAATAGTAGTCTCTAATTTATCTCTGTACCAAATTTCATCAGAATCGGTTCAGTGATTTAGACGTGAAAGTGTAATAAACAAACTTACTTTCACATTGATAATATTAGTAGGGATGTAATATTAAACAGACTTGTATGCAGATATTTATTTATTAAAATCTCAGCAAAAATTAAATATTCAAAATGACTTCCTTTATCTTTGTTGCAAGATTTTCTCTCACTCTATGGACTCACGTACTGTTTCCATAGGAAATAGTCCAAGTTCCTTTCTTAAGAGCCCATTCCTCAGAGTTATTACAACACAATTTAATACAGTCTCAGCCAAACACTTTGGTTGAACTCCTTTTTCACCAAAATGAAGCTTTGTAACTATCCTATGTCCCCTCTCCCCCAAATCATTACTGTTTTTCGATCCTCTAACTATTTTCGAGTAGTTAATGACCTGTTTTTCTGAAGAACGAGGCCACCATCTTTTTTCTCACACTTCTAGCTGTTTTCACTGCCGTCACGTCTTTTGATTTCGGGATGTTAAAAGTAAATCTAGCTTTCGTCAGCCGTAAGAATGTCAAACACATATTTGAGACACCTGTGTTAAGTCTTGCAACCATCTTACAGTACCAACCAACACGACGAAGTTTTTAGGCGCTAGTCAGATTATAAGGTATCCACAAACAAAGTTTCCTGGCTGCGAAATGTTCATGAAGCATTTTTGCACTTGACCTAATAATACCAATGTCTAAGCTTGTCCGAATCTGCTGATAGGTCACTCTTTTGTCAGTCTTCATTATACTTCACACAGCACAAACAAATTATTTGGCTCAAAAAGCTACCGCTGCGATACTCTCATCCATGGAGATGACGCCTTTTTTTCTTTGTTTGCATTCAGATAAAGATGATGCCAGAGACCTTCAATTTAAATCTATTGAATGACACTGCATCAAACAAAATATTTGCGTCCAATTGGCGTCCAAAGTTGTATAGGTTTGCTCTGCATATTTTGAGCTGGAGGCCTATCTCCCGCAATGGACTAAATGGTTATTATGATATTTAAGTGGCTTAAATCTTAAATAAAATTAAAATAAAACCTCTCCATTCCTGTAAGAAGAATATAAAAAGAAATAACAATCTCGTGTAAGCCATAACCATTGAATTATTTTATTTCTTTATTTTAACATTTAATCTTTTCTTATTTATCATTATAAATATAATGTGGCGCGCAAAATAACTTTCACGATACAAGATTACCTTTCAATGGCCTTTTTCGGCGCCTAAAAAGATATTTTTACCTTAAAAAGATGTCATTCTATCAATCATAACGCCATTCAATGTTTTCCTTGCCAATACAAAGTTGAGATAAGGCACAAATATAGGCAAGTTTTTCAGCTTTTATATATTTATTTATTTATTTTGACTGTTGCAATATATTCTTGTTAATGATGTTCTGCATGTCCATAAGCACATTAAGGAATTTTCTAGAAACTGCGACAGTCATAATTTTAACATGATGAACAAACATAAACTGGTTATGTCTACTACTCGGTTAAGTCGAGTTAATAAGTCTTTAATTGGGCGATATATGTGCTCTTACAACAAGATCCCAGAAAGAAACAAAACAAATGTGTTATCAAATTCAAAACAACTCATTAAAAACGTTTGTGTGGTAAAGGTAACTATAACATAAATGATTTTCTAAATGATACCACAGACTGGAAATAGAGCTAAGGCTCAGGCCATTTAATTATAAATATTCATTGTACGATTTTAAATGTAACAATATTTTTATGAAAAAAAAAGGCCGCTGAGTTTCTTGCGCCCGTTCTATCAGGTCTGAGTTACATTATTTCGAATAGTTGATAGTTTGTGACGTTCAATATGTGATTTTAAATCCTATTTTGAATAAAAATATATGAATTGTGAGTTCCATAGTTATGTGTCATATAAATAATCGCTCGCTTTTGCAATATGTGTCCCCGAAAATGTGTGATACGAGTTATGTCCGTGTCTATTTCCGTGCGGGCTGCTTGCCAAAGTGGCTGGGATATGGTATGGGAGACGGATGACACCTGAAAACCAGCCATATCTGTGTGACGCATCAGCATTCCTCAACAAATGACTAAGAGCATCATTCGACGTAACACGACTAATACTTTCGGTATTGTATTTATGTTTTCTTGGATGCAATTATTGTACAAGTATACTTTTCGTCATAGACTTACAATATAATAGCGTATAAATTAACATATCGTGCGAGATAGAAGAACATATCTAGCGGATTCAAATTCAAATTCAAATATTTTTATTTAAAATAGGATGTGCTATCACTTATAGAAAGTCAAAAACTAGCACCCATTCCAAAAAGAATGCCTCAGACCTGAGAAGAATGGGCGCAACAAACTCAGCAGGCTTTTTTTTCATCAAAAATATATTTACAAAGTAATATCGTACAATTAAAATTATTTAATAGCCTGAGGGTGGTCGATCCATTCCCAGTTTGTGGTATCATAAAGAAATACATTTATGTTATAGTAACCTTTATCACACAAACGTTTTTTAACAATTCTTTTGAATATCGAGATGCAGCCAGATAGATAAGTGAATATATTGTGACTGTATCCGATTTTTAAATTCTGTCTATGTGTATGATTATATTTAAATTGCAGCCTGCATAAATATCGTCTTCAAAATGGGTCTACTCAATCTGACCATCGAATCGCATACAAGCACGCTTTGCCGTGGCATAAAAAAGGGAAATTACAGGTCCCAGAGTGTCGTAAGTGGGTGGCTCCTTTGCACAGGATCATCATCAGCCGGAAGACGACTGCTGGACAAAGAGTTTTACTACGATCGGACCAGTGCTGCTCTCATGCAACGTATTCCGGCTATCTTGACCAGATCGTCGGTACATCTTGTGGGGGCCTACCAACACTGCGTCTTCCGGTACGTGGTCGCCATTTATGGTTGTACAGGATTTTTGGGGTTTTTCAAGAATCATGAGCTCCATGCATTATAATGAGCAGGGCATATCAGTAACCATCAGCTGCATGTTCTGCTCGTCTCGTCACTGTCATAAAATAACAAATTACACCCTATAATTTAAGCTATATGCCTTAATAGTCCTTTTGAAAAAGGTTACTCAATTTAAGAGATAAGCTGTAACGTACAGTCAAATACTTCAAAGTTTGTTTATTCATTTAAATATCGTATTAATCATAATCATAGTTAATTCGACACTATATAAGACGCTGCAGGTCTCCGGTAAGACGCTCGGTAAAATGGGCACGTGCATGAGACGCGGCAGATCCAATTAGGAACGCTCCATTGAAATATAGACGCTCGGTAAGCTTTCCTACGGTAAGTACCGCGTATACCGAGCATGGTGATGTCTTACCGCTGCTGCCCCAACAAGTCATAAAAGGACCTAAGGTCGGCAATGTTCTTGTGATTTCCCTGATGTCAGATGACATTACTGGCCGCAATGACCATATGACCATATGACCAATGACATACCATCAGATGACCCGTTTGTAAGCTCGTTTGTCCCCCTGTTCCATAAAATCTGTATGTGAGTATTCATCCAAGCTAGAATCCTTTACGGCAACTAGCAGATAGACTCAGCTCTGCGGCATACGCCGTTATAAAGATGATAGAGTACACGAATGTTCCGACTGCTAGATTAGTGTACGAGTACTTCAGTTATTTTCACAGTGGTGTGAATTACGACTCAGATCATAAAATCAGTCTATAGTCTGATGACACCACATTAGTATCACGTAGGCTATTTGCTCGTGATGTAAAAGTGTACATAAAGGATAGCAAATTCACTACAAAGAAAATAATTTGAGACCTCTTCAATACAACGTAAATCAAGTTTTAATAAATGAAAGCAAATCAAGCCGATTGTTTGGCGAAGGTCGAGACACTTCATCAGGCATATTGTGTACATGAAAGCTTCCAAAATGGATCAACTCCTTTGTAATAATCTGTAAAATTTTGTGGGGATTTAGATCAATAATTTATTTAAGTGAAGTCTCAAGTAAATTGCGTCACGGTTATTATACACACCCTCGGGATTGTTTTAATTAAATTTAATATTTCTTCGTTGATTGTTTTGTCACAAGATAAATTATTCGGGATTTTCGCAAGAACTTTGAAAAGTGAATCAGTTTTAGTAACACATACAAAGTAATTTGTTAAATTTCATGAATGACTTAGAAAGTTTTTGAAGTGAAAATTTTATTACCCGCGTTGGCCACTTTTTGGTGGGGAAAATCTTATGGGTTCGCGTTGCCGACATGCTCATGTCTGGCCCACGCGATAGTTAATAATTAATTCCAAAATCATATATAGGTAGACAAATTTTGGATGGGTGAAATCTCGTGAGTTCGCGTCACTGAAATGCTTATAGCAGTATATCTGTAGCTATACATCTGACGTATTGTGCAACATTAGTGCGGTGTATATCTTATAAGTGAAATTGAATGGATTTTGTGAAAACTTCAATGTGTATATTCTGCATATACTCTGCATTGTTGAAATAGTGTTTTTGTTTGATAAATATATATTAATGAAAATAAGTTTTAAAAATAAAATGAAATTAATAATTTAATTGTTTTAAAAAATTATGAATTTCAAATTTTAATACAAAAAGTTCTAAGTTTTCACTTCTATCGACAGTCTTTATCACTCCCAATTTTTTTTAAGAAAAATAATGATGATAATTAAGTATGTATTGCCGAGCTGAAACAGATATGAAAGTGGGAGATTCTCGCTACCGTCTTTTGACGTCAGCACAATCGGGCCGGACTCGTCCGGGTTACTTACCACACTCGCACAGAATACCGACGTGAATTAGCGGCCTAGTGCCGCTATGTTTCGCATAGGTTAGTGTCGAGGACCGGAGGCAATTCCCCCCCCCCCCTTCCCCCCCAACAAAATATGAGAGCGGTATTTAAAGAGAAATTACCCCAGGAGGGTACCGGCTCTAGTAGAGCCGGAGAATCCCTCCCCGAGCATTCGCGTTCGGGCTGCCCCTCGTATTCTGGGGAGGGCACAGTACCGCGTATGTCACAGGACAAACAGGGCAGCAACACCACGGCACCCCGCTCTACGCTTAATGTGGACTTTTGTAACATCAGGGGAATTCACTCCAACTTAAACGCCGCCTACCACCACGGCGTTTGAGACGGCGCAGCCGGCTTTGTGTTTCCTTACGGAGACGCAGATATTATCTCGACCTAACGATACGTCATATTTAACGTACCCCGGGTACAAAATTGGGCACAATTTTTTGCATCATGCCGGGGTATGTGTGTACGTTAGGGAGGATATCTGCTGTCACCGTCTCGGCAATTTTGAGGGTAGGGACCTGTCTACTCTCTGGCTCCGCGTAGATTTAGAGGACCGCGTCCGCATCTATGCGTGTGTTTACAGGTCCCATAGTGGTAACGCAGAAGCCGATAATATCATGGGCTGCGTTCAAGCGGCAATTGACGACGTGCTTGCACAGATCCCCTCCGCTGAAATCGTAGTCTCTGGTGATTTCAACGGGCACAATGCCGAATGCCTTGGATCACGTACCACAGACTACGCAGGGCGATCTGTGCATAATTTTGCATTGGCATATGGTCTGTCCCAATTGGTTGAGTCGCCAACGCGGCTCCCGGATGTGCCACATGCCGTCCTTAGTGGATCTTCTGCTGACTACACATCCCGATAGTTACCAGGTCTCTGTCGACGCCCCTCTCGGAACGTCCGACCATTGCCTGGTCAGGAGTGTAGTGCCCATCCGACGCCAACGTCGCAGACCCCCAGCGACCCGCCGCGTTTGTTACTACAATTCAGCAGATTGGGATAGGATGCGTTCCTTTTTTGCATCCTACCCTTGGGGCAAGGTTTGTTTCCCTTCGGATGCTCTTAGTGCCTGCGCCGTTGCATTAGCCGATGTGATACTGCAGGGCATGGATATTTTTATACCAAATTCTGTAGTACCGATCGGTGGCAGATCGCAGCTCTGGTTCGATGCATCAGTTAAAGCAGCATCTGACTGCAAAAAACAGGCGTATCGAATTTGGGTTGCGGCGCTAATTTGTGCGTGTCGTGCGAAGGTGGAGTTCGGCGGCAGGAATCAGGTAACAGCTCTTCGGAATACCCCCGTGATAAATGCGGTAGAAGACACACAATGAAGCGACGTCTCTACGCAACGCCAAGTGATCTAGATGTTCACAGAGATCTGGGTCCCCGACAATTCGAGCTGCACTGCGTTGCACGCGGTCAAACGGATCGAGCTGATACTGTTTACGTCTATTCATTTAAAATCTGTTACAGTTACAATATATTCGCTTTCCTTTCTTACTATATCTCCTATAGATATGTTCTTTTATCTCGCCCGCTTTGTTATTCTAGTAGCTTGTATTCCGGTACAAGTGCTAAATGCAAAGATGACAGTTCAGTTACACTGGAAATTTAATTCAAATTCAATTATGCGTACTGCATACTAATGCAGAACTTTCCTGCTTACAATACAAACCACAGCACGTCAATTAAACCTGAATAGCTAACAAAGCTCGGATAAACGCTGAATTCATTATACTGTGACACAATGTGAAACAGTTTTAAAAGAAAAATAAAATTTTAGACAAGGCAAATATCCAACTGAAATTTTATTAAACATGCCAGTCTTTTTTTATGAATAATGTTATGAATAATAATAGTAGAGCGACAAAAGAGCTCACAACGGTTATTTTTCACTGCGGCAATAAACGTTGTGAAGATTGTTGCTTTTCAGCGTATAACATGACAGCTACGACACGAAGTTCTCAATGTACCTACTAATTTATATTATACTAGCTGACCCAGCAAATGTTGTATTGCCGATATTAAAATCGCGATACAAAAGTAACTGTTGATCGTAGATGGATGAAAGTTGAAGTTGTATGTATTTTTTAATGCTGACTCATAATCATACAAATTAAAAAAAATGTCAAAAATTAAAAAAAAAATTTCGAAATACAGTTTTTGTGTCGTTATAGCTATCCGCAATCATAAAAATAAACTGTCTGCAATTATTTTGGCTTTACGAAGTGGCCAATACCATTCCTAACTGCGATTCAAGTGAGAAGAATTTACAATGTTAGAATAATTTATATTTCTTTATTCAGTGTTACTGTCTTGCGATGCAGTTTTTAAAGTATTATAAATTAATAAACAAAACAAATAAATCAATAACCACTAGAACCGACATTAATCAAAACTTACAAAAGATTCAGTCTCACCCAGTGCTCTGCGCGTCCTAAAATAGTTTTCACTTAAAAAATTTAATGAAAAAAAAAACGTTTTATTATTAAATAAATTTGGTAGAAGTTCCGTTTATTAATGTCGTATTTGTTGGACTTATTATTGTTGGATTTTAACACAATAGGTTAGACGAAGCTCAATAAAATATTATTTGTCTCTTAATAAAGGTGGACTGTTGAATAATTAAGACGTAAATCTTTATTCTGGTTGATGTAGAAGTTTTAATATATTTATAAAACCGTGGGTTTATAATATACATGTCGTGGACCGAGCAACAGGTAACAAATTCGATCCCATATTGTAAATTATTTTTAAATATTTATAATTAAATTAATTAAGTTAATCCAAAACGGCATTGTATTATTACACGTCTTAACCTTAGTTTGTAAATCTCAACAGAACTTATAGCTTTAATTAAAAATTCAATGGATTGCGCATTATTTATAATGTGATGGGCTATAGTGATTACACGTTTACTATCAATTTAACTCAAAATTTATGAATTCAATCATTCTATAAAAATATTTATTCCGTTAATATGGAACAAGGTAGAATGTTTTATATTTGTTATAATAAATCTATCCACATCAGCCAGAGACAAGGCCCAGCCTTGCGAAGTTAGGCTACGTGTGTATATATATTTATAAAAAGGGCGAAAATTAATAAGGGGGTTAATACTCACTCAAACTCAAACACAATGCGCGTATTAAAGCTTTTACTTTGGTAGGTTGCCTAAATACCTGTTAAGTCGTGTGCCTAATATACCTATTGAATAACTAGGTTTTATCATATATTATAGGTTTAATTATATATTATTATAAAATTTGTTGTTTTATAAAAAGAGCACAGAGTAAGATATTCCCACGTAAAATGCTACAAGTTTTCGTAGTTTGTGAAACAGCGCCATCTAGTTTTGTCGCATGAATACCAATCAACTCACCTAGTTTCAGAGCCGACAACAGTCCAGCCACGCCTTCGGCGGATGGCGCGGACTTCAGCACTAACTACACGGTCCCTTGTCCTTCTGTGTCGATTCGCATTAATTGTCGACAAGAGCCGACTAGCGCCCTCTTCTAATTCAGCAATTGGTAGCATTGCAAATAAGTTTCAGACTAACAATGTAGATGTCACTATTCTAGTAACGGTCACATTTTCACAAATCACTAGAGTTCGCAGAATACTATAAAGTAGCAAATTTGATCTTATTTATCTAAATTATTTATTTGTGCTTCAGTGCTTGGAATAAGAAATAGAAATAAACAACTTCAGGGCACTTTATAAATCTTATAAGATTAAAATTTAAATACTTATAATATTTATTTGTTTTAGTTCTTTTTTTGTTAGAGGGGGCAAACAGGCAACAGTCTCACGTGATGGGAAGAGGCAATGGACATCCGCATCAGATCATCAGGGGTCAAGAGATGCGTTCTATTCAAAGATCTGGCACGTGGTTTATTTTAAGATGCCTAAAGAAATATTATTTCTGTCTCTTTGTTTTTGAAGCGTATCTGCGGTAAATTATAATAACGGTTTCTTGCGTCAACAAAAGCTTAAAACTGATTTTAGTTTGTTATATTTGGAATCATTTTGTTCTATTTTTATTTAATTACAGGTTTACTTAAAGGACTCCAATTATATCTTAGGACTTCGATCAAGTATATAATTAAATATGCTAAATAACATAGTCCAAAATTATTATAAGTGATGTTAATTTCTGATTTTCCTATCTTTAAACCTGTTCTGACCTGTAAACTGGTCTAATATTTTATTTATTATTGATGGTATTTTTCGTCGTTCGACGTCATATAGAACATGACATAGTCAATTTAAAAACAGGCCAATTCCTGATGTTATCTTTTCATTAGTAAAACTTTATTTTTTTCGTTAGTTAAATGGTAATTTTGCTATAATTATCAATTATTTATTGGTAACAAATAGATGTCATTTAACTTATGATAAGGTGGCAGCGTAATATACGTATGGTGATGCTACGGTAGTTGGCAAGAGTCTGTAAAGGAATAGATAGATGCCAAATAGGAAGCCTAGTTAGGTTATCAAGTAAGATAAGGTTTCTTTGGTTAATTCTCGTTAAAACGGGATTAAAATAAAGGTGAAATTGGCCCAACATGTTAACTTTAATATTTTCAGTAAGTATCTCTGAAACTTTACGTCTGAAGAAATAATAATTTTAGAAAACACTGGGTCTAAGATAAAATAACATTCTCAATAATAAATATGATATTTCTTACATATTATTATTACAAGGCCTAAAAGTCATTTTGTAAAGCTTTGATGTGATATATTCAGACGTTACGGTACATTAAATGTGGCATTCATATTTGATATTTGCAAAATATTCCCGGAATATGAAACAAATTGGTAAGAGATCTGTTGTTACTTGTATTTCCATATTTCATAATATGAGAAAGAAAATGATAGTGATTTTGTCATAAATCAAATGAAATTCTATTTTTAATATAATTATATCTGTATAGATTTATAAAAGCCTTCAAATTATGAACGATTGTTGTTGCAAAGTATATAAAATCTACGAATAACATACCAAATTTGCTACCTTATTAATTATTATTAAACAAAAAACACTTCACTACACTCCGAAACAATATTATGTAAGTCAATTATATTAATAATTATATTAAATGTCTCTGTCACCACTGGAGATATGATTGCTCCATACCTCTTCGATTTTAATTATATCAAAGTTATATCGGCGAGCGTATGAGAGTCGATGCGCGTGCGCCACACCGCGTTTACAAACGACTATCGTCCGTATTGACGACAACTATTCTCGTCAAATTTATTGGTGAAATTTACAAAAAATGCGCTCATAATTCTATGTCACTATTCTGCTTAAAATGACTTCTTAATGTAATTTTTTCGTTTAAATAAACACTTGATCTTACTTAATATGTCTTTCTCCTGGTTGATAAAGATTAAGTAAAAATCTCACTACAAATTGGAATGCGAAATAAAGTTTAAGTTGGTGAACTAAAATTTATTCAAAATGTCAAGTGCTTTATCCAATTATTCTAAGTGAAGTCTGAATGTCAAAATTCTCTCTCTAACAGTAACTAAATGAGGCAATGGACTGAATTGTTTATTTCAAGCTACGAAATTACACTATTGTTCAAAAATTTTTTAAATTAATATATAAAACGCATAAAGCTCTCTTAAACTTATTTGCCCTGTGCTTCTCCGGGGCATAAAAATAAAAGCGATGTCCCAGGCCCAGACTAGGAATCAAGTAAGGGCAATTACCATCGGGCAGATTTTTGCACAGGATCCCGGCTAGGGTATGGATACTAACAACGGCACCTTTTTCTGCCGTGAAACAGTAATGTGTAAGCATTATTGTGTTTCGATGTGAAGAGCGCCGTAGCTAGTGAAATTACTGGGCAAATGAGACTTAGCACCTTATATCTCAAGATGACGAGCGCAACTGCAGTGCCGCTCAGAATTTTTGGGTTTTTTAAGAATCCTGAGCGGCACTGTATTGTAATGGGCAGGGAGTATCAATTGCCATCAGCTGAACGTCCTGCTCGTCTCGTCCCTTATTGTCATAAAAAAAACAAAACTGTTCAATATTTTAATATTTCGATTGAGAGTCGTGTTCGTTCCAACGGTCCCACTTAAAGGGAAGACATAATATAATATGGATGTATCAATGACCATGAGACGCATAATTTAAGAATGATAATATATTAAACCTTTTATCACTATCCTACAATTCAGATTTAAATTATAATGCTACCGAGCACATTAACAGAATGGATCGAAGAATTATGCTTCCGAAACTTTAGCTCAAAAGCTTTTAGCGTAGAATAATGAGAAGTCCAATTATCTCTTGCTGCAACTCTGAATAAGTTTCCTTTCATTTTAGTTGCCATGTGGAAATTCTCGTGGTTTTCACAATATACTGATTCCATTTACGTTTTTTTTTAATTAATATTTATTTAATAATATTTATAGATCCTTAGGTATGTTTTCCATAATTTAAGCTGTAATCAAAAACTGAAAAAAGCTTTTTTTATTACTACTAACTGAATTTTTCTTATAAATAACACTTTAATTAACTTAACTTAGTAATATATCTTTCAACAAAGGCCTCCTCTGAGGACATCCATTTTATTCGGTGTCTAGCTACTCTTATCCAGTCCTTCTAATCTTTTTACCTTTCCTTCGTTTCCCGTCTCTTGAATACCATTCTCTATCGGTTCCATCTCTCTTTCTTTTCCCTCAATATATATAATAGAAGGATTTGAAGCTGAAATACATGTTCCTAAGGATATGGCGGAACGATGGCTAGACGGATGTCCAGCCGTTTGTAAGGTTAGCTTGATATTAGCCATTAGCTATTTTTATTAATATTATGACGACCCATATAGCCGAATGGTTAGTGACTATGCAATATAATAATTTATATGATGAATATGGATGTTTGTTTCCGAGTCATGGATGTTTATACGTGTTTTTATGTATGTTTAAGTAAGTATTTATTAATATATATCGTTGTCATGTACCCATAGTAGAGGCTATGCCTAGATTGGGGCAAGATAATTTGTATGAAAAAGTGTGTCAATATTTTGTTATTATTATTAGAAACAGACAAATATGAATTAATTGCCAACTTACTGGGTGTTAAGTCCATTAATGCAAGCAAGTTTAAATTATTATGTTTTTCCATGAACCGTGACCAAAAAGGTTCCATCCCTCAATCAATCCTGAATCTGTATGTCAGTATGTCAATCGTAATTTCTAAATCCATTTAAATAACTTTAGTTTTAACAATGTCAAGCAGAGTTTCATGTGATCATTCAGTCACCAAATAACGCCCGTTCACGAGGATGACGCGTGGACCAGCCATCGCCTCCGCCCATCATATATTCGGGAGTGAACGACCCGCCCTGAGGGATCGGTTATCGAAATACCAAAAGAATAAATGTATTTATCATGCTCAACTTCGCGATATAGGATTGCTATTGAACAATTCTTGGATAATGAGGATGATAATGAAATGATATGAAATGGTAATAAAAAGTTACAGAAGTAACGTGTGTCTTGTAAATTTGATGTAAGCGAAGCTACATACAAAAAAAAATCGATCGAAGAAGCTTGTACAATATGCGATACGCGTCTCGCGCGGCGACGCTAGTCGTAGTAAACATCTACCGTAGATGTCTACTTATTCGAGGCCTCGACTTCTTTGTTCTCTTTTTTTTTTATGGAAAAGGAGGACAAACAAGCGTACGGGTCACCTGGTGTTAAGTAATCACCGCCGCCACAAGAAGTCACAAGTTTCTCCCGGCACTGGTCGACGATTTCCCTAGAGAGACCTGCATGGCCCGTGTATACGGCATCGCCCTTGCTGTCGTCTGCATAGCAATGTATATTAGAGGTGTCCAACATATCATTGATATGCAGAAGAAACAGTGAGTTGTCATCACTAGTTTCAGTACTGCAGACTTTCGCTATATGGCCAACAGCGCAAACATGGCGATTATCAAACAGGCACAAAAGCACTTTGACAGCCACCAGTCCAGTGGTAAATAGTAGAGGTCAGTGACTGTTGCTGCTACCAATTTTGATTGACAAGTGACAAGACAAGATAATAGGACCAAAATTAGCTCCTCAGTATTAAGAATTTTAAATCAGCAAGCCTTTAGCTGACGGACATATTGACAAATCAAAATTGGTCTCGCATTAACGACTGTCAGCTCGTGTATTCTTGATAATGTTATCTAAGTATTTAGGCACATAAGTAAATTTGCTAGAAACTATCGTAACCATAATGATAACACCAGAAACAGGCATAGAATTATAATGCCTACTACTGACGTCGTATTAGTAAATTTTTTGTGAGATCCCAGAAAATGTTCAACACAAATGTATCACGAAATGTTAAAGAATTGTAAAAAAATCTTTGTGTGGTAATGGTTACTATAACATAAATGAGTTTCTTTATTATAACCATATTTTGTATGAAAAAAGACCGCTGAGTTTCTTGCGCCTGTGTTTCTCAGGTCTGGACATACTTTTTCGAATGGGTGGTAGCTTATGACTTTCAGTAAGTGATATCATACTATTTTGAATAAAAACACATTTTTTTTGTATGTGTATATTTAAGACTATGGTAATAAAGAGTGAAAAATTTGCAACGCGAATCATATTTGTAGTATCTATTTGCGAACTGTAAAATTTTGAATACAACGAATGATTAATATTGGTGATATATAATGTGTTTCGTCGTATATGAACAGAAGAGTTTACGTGTTCGAGTGACACAGAAATAGCTTCACAGAAGTGGCAAAGATTCAAATATGTAGCTCGGTACTATCTCCACATCACACAATCTCATAATTTCACAATACTTAATATTGCACATGGAAATATAATTAATAACTATAAATAAGTAACGATGCCACATTGTACGGTAAATTTGGACGTGTTATTTACAGTAATGAGTATATTATATATTATAATCTAAATGCTTGCCAAGTCGTATAGATTTATCCATATGGTATTTGCCAAGACTTTGAAGTTCTTTTTAGAGAAGAAAACTTTTAAATAACGATAATCTATTAGTTTATGACAAACGACCTGAGGTGTGAACGTTATCTTTCAATATAATAAACAACATGTCTGAAATAATATTGACATTGTTTTAAACATAAAAACTGGAACACCGGTACTAAAAATACTCCGGAGTTGGAAGGAAATTGGTTACATATTTTGGTTGCTTGGAAACATAGATCTTATGAAGAAATTAAATAAAGCATTGACTCTCGTTCACTGATACCTCGTGTAAAGAGAAGAATATAATTAATATACGTATCTTAGTGATTTGAAAAGGTTTTAAACTACCTATACGATACAGTAGTTAGTCTCTCAATCCATTTTTCGTGTCAAATACTCCACTACACGACAGAAGTGATAACTAATTCATCAAACGGTTCAAAGCCCACTAAATAAAGTGCCAAAGCGTGCAGAAGGAAGTATTCAGCTCAAAAAATTAGGAAAACAGTTGACCTTCAGGTCAACCCGCTGATTCCATACCTAAACGCTTCAAATTGAACTTAAGGCGAGGTTTTCCCAACACTTTAGGCAAAAAGTGCTCGAACGTATATATCTATAGCGTTAGATATACGTTCGACACGGGCATGGCTGAGACACCAGCCAAGCGATGCGGGTCAACGAACCCATTTCGAGCTCAAAAATATAATTTGTGTCATTTTGAGCTATTGGAGCTCAAAGTGTTAGCTGTTCTATGTTTTTGAGCTATTTATAAAAGAACTCAGAACATGCTTAAGATCAAGTATTCAATTTCCAAGTCATTTGAAAAAATCATTCTGAAAATCATGTCTGATAAAAGTTTAATGAAACACTTTTCTTTTAATTTCAAACGGCGATAACATTTGAATTAAACTGATTTTCAGGTGGTTGGTGGATTCGAAGCCTCGCTGCGCGGTTTTTTGAGCCTCATAAAGATCCTTCGAGTTTCAATTGATAAAACTAGAAATTAAAAAAACAGGGCAAGCTTCCTAGGACCAAAACATTCTAGAAAATAATTTTCAATTAGTTTAAACCAGGAATAGTGAGCTTAGTAAAAAATGTATTATGTTAGCTTCCGCGTCACTTGATTGGTTGGCATTTAAAATGGTGGCGTTTGTATAATTGTTATATTATCTCCATATGACATTTTCTTGAAATAAAAATATGACGATTAAATATCTTTACATAATAATTATTCAGCTTATTAATATAATGAAATATTAAAAGTATAAGTAATTAACTATTATAACTCATTCGTATGACAATTACCACGAGCTCACAATAGGTGATATATTAAATGTTGACAACATCTATGAAGTATTGGTAATACAAGGCAAATAGGTCACCAGTGGGCCAATAGCTCCATTGCACCGGATGCCGGCTAGATTATTTCTGCCGTAAAGCAGTAATGTGTAAGCATAATTGTGTTTCGGTCTGAAGGGCACCTTAGCTAGTGAAATTACTGGGCAAATGAGACTTTACATCTAATGTCTCAAGGTGACGAGCGCAATTGTAATGCCGCTCAGAATTTTTGGGTTTTTCAATAATCCTGGGTGACACCGCATTGTAATGGGCAGGGCGTATCAATTATCATCAGCTGAACGTCCTGCTTGTCTCGCTCCTTATTGTCGTTAAAATAATATAGTTTTACAAACAAAACGGTCTCAAGAAAAAACTAAAAACAAATAGGTATTCTGAAAAAAAAAAATCCTATTATAAATTCTCAGACAAACCCGGGCAGTGCTTTAAGGGAAGGTAATTTTATCATAATATTTTATTTTGAATCATATTGTCTGTGTTTAAAATTAAATGTACTACTTAGTAATTTACAATATGGAAACTGTATATAATCAGTTTAAGGCTAAATGGAGGCTTATAACGAACTTAGTGCATCCGCGTGTTGCGATGTACTGCGAGTTAATACAATAATCTCACTTTGATCTAGTTAATATAGTAAAATCTGGACCTGTAAAAGGTTTTATCAAGCTTTTATATGTGTAGGCTGAAGATATAGCATACACAGACGAAATATTATGGGCATCAGAGATAAGTATATATGGGAGGACCAGCAGGACAAATGAAGAAGTCTTCCTGGGATAAGGTGGATAGAAGATATAAAAGTGACAGGAGGAAACTTAGGGATAGAGAGAGCAATGGAGAGAGATACATAAAAGGCATTTCTCAAAATTGATTCCTTTAGAATTCTTTTTGATGTAATTTCTAATATACTAGATACTACTACCGCTTCGGAAACAAATGGTGCACTGACAGAGAAGTAGTGGCGCAAGAAACTCCCCCAGTGTTATTTTTTGCGCTTTTTAATAAAAATTACAATATTGTACTGTCATTGCTACTGCTATAAAATTATCATAATCTAGTTCCAGGCTATCCGATCACTTAGATATTCAGCTGTGAAGTAGTAGGAATTATTTAAAGTTTGAATTCGCCGACATAAGGAAATATAAAATTAACGCTTTAAAGAAATTCATAAAATTTTAAGATCGAACGGCTACAATAGGGACTACTTTAGCCTCACAAGAAATGTAATAGTTGCCTAGCAACTCATTTTTCTTGTGAGGGGTTTAAAACGGGACTCTATTAAATATCTCGTTATCTCAATGCAAAAAATAACAATACAAGCCTTCAAGGAGTTGCTGAAATATAATTATTTTGGTTTGAGATGAATTTCTTAGCATTTCATGGATTCAACGTGCGGATGACATCGTATAGCAGACTAACGGCCGTTCCAAATATTCAGTCTATCTCTTACTTGAGATTAAAATCGTAACTATCGTTGACTTTTCTGTCCCAATAAACTTATCGCCGGTAACTCACCTTATCCGTATACGCTGTCTGTCAATGCGACGACGTATAGTTTACCAGTGATAGAAGTTTGTATGGAAATTGCACTTCACGCGTCCCAATATACGGCGATAAGGGTATATTGGGCCAGCTTCAGATTATTGACAGCTAATTACTGACAGTAGTCAAGTAGTAATTTATCTCTATCTGTAGATAGTGTATTAGGAACGCCCGTAAGTAACTCCGAAATATACCCAAGACTCGTGTGTAGGCTTAGAAGCTCCCTTACCATATACATTAGCAGTTATTTACTCTTCATGTTGCCCTCGTAGCAAAGTAATGAAAAAATCTTTGAGAAGAACATCTTCTCAATTCAGGTGAAAAAAGAGACGGTACAGTGCGGGCAGATATAGCTGAAAACATAATAATTTAATAATGAAGCTATTTTGTATTTATCTTTGGCTATTAACCTATATTATCATCCCCACCATCTGGATGTGTGGCGGTCCTCCACAGTGCGGTTTTCAATGAGCTTTCTCCCTCGTACTACAACGCTGTGGAATGAGCTTCCTTGTGCGGTGTTTCCGGAACGATACGACATGGGTACCTTCAAAAAAAGCGCGTACACCTTCCTTAAAGGCTGGCAACGCTCCTGTGATTCCTCTGATGTTGCAACAGAATGTGGGCAGAGGTGATCACTTAACACCAGGTGACCCGTACGCTCGTTTGTCCTTCTATTCCATAAAAAAAATATATTAAATTATTTTCTTTAATCTTATTTTTAGTAAATCTTAATCTTACTTATTATCTTTAAAAGTAATTGTTTTCTAATCTGCATGTAGCTAGGTGTCCATGCTAAAATTTAAATGGTTAGTTAATATTTATTAATGCGGTAATAAAAAGTTACAGAAGTAACGTGAGTCTTATAGATTTGATGTTAGCGAAGCTACTCGTATATACAAAAAAAAAATCGATCGAAGAAGCTTCTACAATATGCGATACGACTCGCGCGGCGGCGCTAGTCGTAGTAGACATCTACCTTGAAGTCTACTTATTCGAGGCCTCGAGTTCTTAATACTCTTTTTTTTATGGAAAAGGAGGAAAAACGAGCGTACGGGTCACCTGGTGTTAAGAAATCACCGCCGCCACAAGAAGACACAAGTTTCTCCCGGCACTGGTCGACGATTTCCCTAGAGAGACCTGCATGGCCCGTGTATACGGCATCGCCCATGCTGTCTTCTGCATAGCAATGTATGTTAGAGGTGTCCAACATATCATTGATATGCAGAAGAAACAGTGTGGGCGACAGCCTTGGGGCACTCCAGCGTTCATGGGCTTCGGGTTCGAGCAATAACCGTCGACAACGATCTGTGTGCTGCGCCCAGTGAGGAAGCTGGAGGTCCACTTGCATAAGCTCTTGGGAAGCCCAAATGATGGATGTCGTGAGAGGAGCGCCATACACGATCAAAGGCCTTAGCTATATCCAGGCCTTCCCCCATTGCTTTCAATATATAATTCTTCACATAATCTAAGAAAGTTCAAAATGTAAGTAGTTAGTTTATTAACAAATTTAAATGCATATAATAGTAATAATTCGTCGTGATACTACACTCCATGTATTTCAGCCGAAAGACGTTCACTGCAGGACAAAGGCCTCCCCCAAAGATAGTTATGACGATCGGTCCTGCGCCGCCCTCGTCCAACCTACTCCGGCCATCTTTACTAGATCATCGGTCCATCTTGTTGGGGAACTACCAACACTACGTCTTTCGGAACTTGGTCGCCATTCGAGGTTTTTACTGCCCCGACGGCCATCTGTGCGTCGAGCTATGTGCCCTGCCCTTCTGCTACTTCAGTTTCGCAACCATCTGGGCTATGTCTATTACTTTGGTTGTCCCACGGATCTCTTCATTTCTGCATGCATTTGCAAGGAAACTCCGAGCAAAGCCCTCTGAGCGACAATGAGCTTCCCATACTTAGCGATCACGTGTGCGTTCCGTATATCATCACTGGCAACACGCACTGGTTAAAAACCTTCGTCTTCAGACACCGGGGTATTTTGGATGAGAAGATTTTAAGGAGCTTCCCGAACGCTGCCCATCCGCATGCATATTATAACAATAATAATTTTGTCACCCTAATCATCCACAGAATTGTCGTAAACCTACACTAGTAGGTCTCTATACTTTATTCATAAGTTATAAATGAAGGAAGTAAAATAAAATTGTATTAAAGAATATAGTAATATACACACTAACACAAATTATTTTTCCTTAATACATGCTAAACATACATAAATAGAAACATACAAACATCCATTACTCAGAAACAGCGCTTAAACGAAAATGCTAAAATTTAATTACTGAAACTAACAACTTTAAATACCTGATGACATTGCTACTATGAAATGAATATAAGTCCTCTTTTACTGCTATCATTAAATTAAGTCTTCAGTGCAGCGCTGAAACAGAAATAATTGGAAGCAAACAGTTATTTCCGCTTATCAGATTGCTCCATTTCCCAATAACTGTGTTGATTCTACCATTTTACTCGCAAAGCAAACTCTTTTATATTGCATACAAGTTTTACACTATTGTGGCTAATTGGTAAGAAAAATAGGCAATAGATACTTTTTTATTACGTCTTATTTTAAAATGCTTGTGGGTGTATTAATTCGACAAATCCCATTCCTTGGTGTTGAAGGGACCTTTTCGCGGAAATCATTGAACTGAAGGATTACACTGACTGAAATAAACTGATAAAAAAGTATGTGTGTACTTTTGTATGTACGCAAGATGTTATACTTCTTTGGCCCTAAAATTATTTATTCCTCGTGCAATTCTACGTTTGTAGAAAGAACAATATCGTAAAAATCTTGCAACAATTACGTATTAAATAACGAATACGGCTGTACGGGCTTGAACCCTTTGCCTATCCTAATAATGGATGAGGAACTAAAAAAAATAACGAATGTCGCAAACGTCAGAAAATTTTAGGTACCAACTTCACGCTGTCACTTTTGTGTTACAGTGATGCGTGCGCATCTTAAAATTTCACTCTCATAATTTTTTCATAACGCGCCTATGGAAGTATAACTTCAAAAAGTATGTGTGTACTTTTGTACGAATGTAAGAAGTTATACTTCTTCGGCGTAACAAAACCAAAATCCTTATTTTTTATTCCTCGTGCTATTTTACGTTTGCAGAGTTAAATAGTTTTCTCTGCAGCAAAAATATGGAGTGACTTACTCCCTTCTCTAAAGAAACAAATGAGCTAAAATCTACTAAAAAGCATCTTCTGAAAGCTGCGGGGAATCTGAACCACGCATGTTGGAGAATCCTTTCTCTAAAAGATTTCTTATGCGTAAATAAACACACGCCCACACTCACACACACACACACACAGTGCACACTTTGACCTTTCGCTTCTTATTGGTGATAGCAAAAGCCAGATTCTCCCCCCGTGAAGAAATGCCTTCCATCGATTCCATAGGGACTAGGGAGAAGAGGCGGTTTTCTAGCCGGTATTGGTCTTCAAACCGAGCCCGACATACGAGCTCAATAAAACCACGATATTATGATACGTAAAAGTATATTTTCCCTCAAAAAAAAACCCACACACACACTTACATACACACATACAAGGGCAATAACACTGTTTTTTCATATTTCTTAATATTTCATTCAATAAAAAAGATAGCTTAAGAAAGTAATCGGGAAGCCGGGGAGTGGAGGAGGGGTAAGCAATTAGGCAGGAGAGGATGGCTGAAAAAGAGCGCTGGAAGGAAACATGGATCCACGATCATATGTCAGGTGAGCTTACGCCTAGTGCATTTTATTTTTGTCACGTTCTGTATGGCAATAAAAAAAATATTACATACATATGGTTAAAGAACTTTATTCTCATTAAGAACAGAACATATTCACTTACATGAGAAAACAATATAAACATTAGGTATCTTACTCGTAGTACTGCGAGTCTATACAAAACAAAGTGGGTAGAAATGAAAAAACCGCGTAAACATTATGATCAACACATGCATTAAGAGCTACTAGATACGGCAAGGCACGTCGGGGTAAGTAAAGTTTGATATAAATTTTTTTATATATATTTTTTAATCCATCATCCAATGAAAATATTATTATACCGACTAATTTAATTAATTAATGTGTTTTGTTTGCAACTTATTATTATTACAATTATATACATAATGAATTATATATATATATTTAATTCTAGCCCATTGGTTGTTCAGTAGACATATGTGTTAGAAGAGTCTTATGGTAAGTGAAGTTTTGCCATATAACGTCAGGGTGTTGGATTTAGGTGTTATTGTTAACTAGCACGCCAAAAGACGCAAAACATATAATAAGTACATGCTTACAAATTTGTATTCAATTAAGTTTTGGTATGAGTCAAGTACAAAAGATTTTGCTTGAACACCTGAATGTTCAGAAGCTTTGCTCTCGATGGATACTGCATACAACTGATAACCAGAAACGACTAAAGTTGAGGGTGCCCTAAAATTATAAGAAAATATAACGGAACACAATCATTGGTTGTATATTATGATGGTACCTGTGACGTAAACTGGGTATATCACTTAACGACTTCCTTTGGAAGTAGATGTACTTCCTTTCCGTGGTTCATACCATCTTCTAAACACCAGAGAAATCATAAGTGCGTTGCGGACCTTATAAAGTGTCAAATATATGCACATATTAACTCGAAAACCAAACTAAACCTGATTGAATCTGTCAAATATTTACGGCAACTTCGGGCAGAGACGTTATAAGAGGCTGGACTGCCTATGTAAGAATTGAAATTCAATTTAGTATGAAACGTGCAGTCATTTGACATAAGAATGAAATAGTGGTAATTACAGTATAACGATTGGCGACGAAATATAATACGGCTAAGATTGAAAGGGAATAGTTGCTTGCAACGTAGTGGATTTTGGCTACCTCCTTTTTTTACAAGATTATAGCCGTCATCTGTCAATCTGTCAATGACTGCACGTTTGATACAATCGGGTGATTCTTTTCTTAGAGTTTTCCGCTAGCCTGACTTCGCTATATAAGCTTAAAGAATTTTAGAAAATGAATGACGAAGATAGCCGTGTGTAAAATGTGACAAGCTAGGAAATCTTTATAGATTATTCTCTTAAGTCGCCAACAATACCATTCAGAAGCGTTATTGTTGTGTTAATGTCCGCCGCAAGAATGTCTAACATCTCATGAATATTAACTCATATTAATTGTCTCTCAGACTGCTAGTCACCGTTTAAAGCCTCTTGGTAAATAGCACAGCTCACGCCTTTAATTGTTCGACTTAACTATTCTTAGTTAAATATATTTAGTGACGCATTTCTTCTATGGCCTTGGCTTTTTAGATTTGAGCCTACAAGAAAATTACTAGAAAATACTTAAAGAAAACGTGAGTCAGTAGAAACGAAGAGCGTTAGCAATACGTGGTCTAAAACTACCAGATGTAGAACCGAATGGCAGAAGTTGGAAGAGGCCTTTGTAAGATTAAAGTCAAAATTCAAATAAACTTTATCCAATTAGGCTTAAACTGGGCGCTTTTGAATCGTCACTACAAATACTTCTTTTAAATAACTGAATTTACCATATTATGTTCGTAAAAAGTTAAGCTCGTGAGAAGAACATACACACACAAAACTCAACGGCCACTCTTATCAATTAAATAGACTATTTTACCATTGCTGTAATATATTACTTAATAAATTAGTTTGTAAGGTGCTGCAATCAATATATGAGAATATAGACTTAATCTTGGATTAAGGATTGGTCTCCGCTGCACTCCAACTAGATACCGCAGGCGTAATCGCAAAGTGAGGCAACTAAATCTACGCCCAAGTGGGCGTACTCGAGCCAGTCTCGAATAATGTGTGACGTTGACCTGCCATATGTGATTTTAAACTTTGCTAATAAGTGAAACTAAAATGCCGGGTTGCTAAGTAAAACTCTGTAAAAATAATACTATAACATGTATGTAACATTATACAAGAAATAAGACACTGGGATCACAAATTTTCAGTAAGTATTTTGTATCTTATAAAATATTTCAATGTAAAATAACACGAAGCGTATGTTACAAAATTTTAAATATGCAAATGAGTGTCACGATGCCACGCACACAAGCATCTAATAGTTGCTAATAATCTAAAAAGCTATTGGTCTTAGGTAGTGAGGTGTCTAGTAGGAGCGAAACGGAGACCAATCCTTAATCTGAGGACTTAATATAATAATAGTACGCATTGCCTGATCTATGGTTGCAAGGCGATGATATATTTAATATTATAAACATACATAAATACAAATAAATATCCATGACACAAAACAAACACCCATGTTCAGCAGATAAATTATTGCACATACCGGGATTCAAACCCGGGACGTTTAGCTCAGTAGGCTGGATTACTAATTACTGGGATATATAAGTCGTTTGCGACCACGTACAGGAAGGCGTAGTGTTGGTAGGCCCCCAATAAGATGGACCGACGTTCTGGTTCAGATCGCCGGAGCAGGATGGATGAGGGCAGCGCAGGACCGATCGTCATGGTGATATTTGGGGGAGGCTTTTGTCCAGCAGTGGACGTCTTCCGGCTGAAATGATGAATGATGATGATGGTAAGTCGTTTAATTATTGTCTAATATCTAATCGATAACTTCTAAAAAAATGATTTTAACGTGTGCTAGTCGCCTGTGCTTGTTGAGTTTGAAAATACCACAGATTAGAGATAGATACTTGCGTATTAATTTAATACTAACAACTTGGAGGCATTATCATTATGCTTCAAAATTATAATGTTAGTTTTTTTATTTTTAAACAACCCCTGCAGTGACTTTAAGAGAAATTAAAAACCAGTTTTGTTTGTAAAGGTTAGCATATAAATGACATAACATTTTTTTTAACAGAAAACCTTAGGCACATTGAGATAAACTTAACGAAATAACCTTGAGTCAGGCAAAACGAAAGACGTACCAGCAGAAAGTGAAAACACATTTCATTTTTCTTTGAGGTTACTAATTAGCCTTTAGATATAACGTTTCTATTTCATGTACGTGTTTTATACCTCCAAGGTTTTCCAGCATTAAGATGTTAAGTCTAATTTACCAAGTAATTTCACTAGCTATGCCCTTCAGACCAAACACAATAATGCTTACACATTACTGCTTCACGGAAGACATAGGCGCCGTTATGGTGCCCATAATCTAGCCGCCATCCTGTCTAAAGGAGCCACCTATTAGCTGCCTCTTACGACACCCGTGGGTCTGGGACTTCCCTATTCTTTTTATACCCCGGGTAAACACAGGGCAAATGACAACAAACGTGACAGAAAGTTCCTTGAAAACAGGATTGTAGATGTAACACACACATTAAGATATCTTATACATATAGCTTTCCAGAATGGTAGTAATTTGGGTTTGCTCATGTTTTTCCCCAGATTAATTAAATAAGAACTTTCAAGTATCTGATGTACTTAGTAGAAGATTTTACGAGCCATTTGTACTGTTTTATACGAGTATGTGACTACCGAGCAACTGTTCTCAAACTGATCTTTGCTGTCATCATAAATTATTTTAATGCTATCATCATCATCGTCAACTTTGCCACATCAGACGGATGACGTCCACTGCTGTACAAAGGCCTCCCCCAAACATCTCCACGACGATCGGTCCTGCGCTGCCCTCATCTAACGTATTTCGGCGATCTTGACTGACCGACTATCTGTCGGCCCATTTTGTGGGGGCCTGCGTCTTTCGACTAAAATACAAGTTCCTAAGTATTAATGTAAGACATGGACTAAAAGTTAGTCATTTAACTTCGTACCAATGAGGGCTTGAAAATGTTGTATGAAGATCCATTTAAACATGCTACTAATTACTGCAATACTTTGATAAATTGTTAAAATTTATAGAGAAATTGTGCGACAGCCTTAGACAATCTTAATACAAATAGCAAGCTCATTGTTTGGTATTTGTAAATTTATTTATTATATTCCATTTTTTTCTCATAGATTTATTAAGCTATGTATCACCCGAGAGAAAGTGGACAAGTGAATATTTGCTTACATTTTAATGGTTCGTTACTCAAAGAATAACCAACGAGAACCCTATTAGGTACTAAAACACTGGTCCGTTTGTTTGTCAGCGGGCTTTATCTCATAAATCGCAAGAGTTACACAGCTGACATTTTTGACAGAGTTTGTGCGGTGGTTTAAGGACGACATGACATCTCTAATAGACATGACAGTGCGCAACGCTCCTGTGATTCCTCTGGTGTTGGTAGTAATCAATTAACATCAGGTGAACCGTACGCTCGTCTGTCCTCCTATTTCATAAAAAAAGAGTGTGTTTTAAGCTGAAATCCAAAATGATTGCAAATATTTTTTTTTTCTGTTTTGTAATTTTTTATAGCATTTAAAATGGCGACCAAGTGCAGCAGCAAGTAACATAATAATAAAGTTTTTATGTTTATTTTTTTTATATTTGAGTTGATTGAATGAAAGGTTTACAATTTATGACATAATACTGACTAAATCTCGTTTAAACCATTTTTCGGTGGAAGTTTGCATGGTAATGTACAGCATATATTTTTTTAGTTTTATCATTCTCTTATTTTAGAAGTTAAAGGGGGGACACATTTTACCACTTTGGAAGTGTCTCTCGCGCAAACTATTCAGCTTAGGAAAAAATGATATTAGAAACCTCCATATCATCTTTGAAGACCTATCCATAGAAACCCCACACGTATGGGTTTCATGAAAAAATTTTTATGAGTTTCAGTTCTAAGTATAACCCCCAAAAAATATTGTTTTTTTTTTTTTTTTTTTTTTTGTGTAAAAATTTTAATGCAGTTCACAGAATACGTCAACTTACCAAGTTTCAACAGTATAGTTTCGGAAAAAAGACATGAAGAATCCATAAGGGTTCCGTTTTTTGCCATGTGGCTACGGAACCCTAAAAAGTAGATAGTATCCACAATGTCGAGTCCTACTGAATCTGCTATTACTTATATCTTACCTACAAATCCAAGAATGTCTGCGTCGAGGTATTGATGCTAAGGTGAGCGCGAACGGCGGGAGAGCTGCAGGAGGGTCATCTTCATCCTGCGCCGGCGCACCACTCACCCTCACTTCCGGTACCCTGAGCTGATGCCGACCACTCATCACAACACTTTGCGTAACAACGCTTTACATATATTTCCTCACATTGAGTCACAAATAACTATATATTTGTCACAGATTCACCATCAACTAAAACACAAAGGATATTTTGGAATGTGTTTGTAAAATGCAATTGTTTTTCATTAATAATTTGAAAGTGTTGTGTCTTTTCTTAGCATTTACAGTTTAATAAGAATAATGACAGAATTCAATATTATGTTTGTTGACATACATCCCGGATGCCTGATAGTGAGTACCGTGTCAGCGGAGAAAGAGTGCTAGGTGTTAAGTTAGCTTTAGTTAGTCCAAAAGTAAACAGCCTACGAAAATATTATGGTTCGATTATTTCAGTATTCTATTTATAGTACGTCTTGATTCTTGAAGATAGTAGATGGACAAAAAGTAACTGACGTTATGGAAAGGCCGATTCGATTTACTCGTATATAGATGAAGTCCATAATCTAAACGGGAAGACGATTTTAAAGAAATAGCAATAGACTGAGAGAAATGGAAATCTTTGGAGGAGGCCTTCTCAAATGAGTTCAGTGGAGTAATTAATTAATACCTACCTACTTAAAATGTAATTTTTTATTTTTTTTATATTATTAATAATATAATAATCACACATTACATAAGTTAATATTTTGTTTGCTTTGTATAAAGCTAGATAAAGTGTTTTTCTTTTTGTGTTAGTCTTAAAATATGGAAATAAAGGGTTTTTTATTTTATATTTAAACATCAGTTAGCGAAATATAACATATGAATTCACCTGACGTTAATCAGCATCATTGTATCATAAGAGCGCTTTCGCACTACGTCCGTCTCGAAAAAACGGTCCGGACTCCGGAGTAGCCGTAGAACTATTTCTACGGTTGACGGAAAGTAATCGCATGACGGAGGTCGGATCACTAGATCCGCTAGTGCGTAAGCTACCATATTCGGATTGTGTTTTCACGGATACGGATCGGACTCTGATAGGACGTAGTGCGAATGCGCTCTAACAGTGTCAATATGATCTAATTGTGACGTCATTAACTGCCCAAATGATTTGAGTTTTCTTTAGTTTTAATTCCGGCAATACGTCCTGAGGATGCCTCGTGTAGAGGGGCAACACTTGTCAAATTGTTTAAAGACAAATATTGGCGGAATTAACACTAAAGAAAACTCTAATCATTTGGATAATTATGGAATTCCGCACAGTAACGCCTACTTCAATAAATTGTCATTAACTGCCCCGAAACCCGCGACACCCACATACTTAAACATAGAATCGTATAAAAACTTACGGCTTTACAAATATACTTGATATAAAGTTATAACTGAGAATAAACCAAGAATATTATGCAAAATGTTGACTATATCGCTGACAACACTGTCAATACAATGATAACTCTGAAGTTTTCCGAATGTCAAGCAGCCATGCAAATAAACGACTAAAACGAATCATAAGCAAAATATATATTTGTCAACAATGTTTGTTTGTTATACCAAGTTTATTTGTAAGGCTGTAATATCATAACTACTCTTGGCGATCATTGTAAATAAAGACTCCGCAACAAGTCGAAAAACGGCGTAGTATTGGTAGCCAAGATCTCGTAGCAATACATCTGTTGGCTACATGCCTAATAGGTCTTCACCACAAGGACACGAGTCGCGACCCCGCCCTCAGGGTGAAACGAGTTATGGCTCTCGTAAAACTGAATTCACTACAATATTAGCTGAACAGGTGGAAATATTCCACTCTTGAGCGTTTGAAATGATTCCATCTTCTAGCATGCTATATTAAATCAATTTTATGTTAAACCATTTCTGAAAGTCCCTTCGTATTTATGTGACAGTTTGACCAACTCGTACAAGAATACGGGCGGATAATTTGTAATAAGTCTTTCGTAAATATTTATTTCAAATTTGATTTCAGGTTCTTTTCCTCAAACTATTCCCTAACCATTCCAAAATATTCAAAAATGCACAACGTTAATGTTCAAGTTTTCACTTCTCCCCGAGTGCAATCCGTATTTTTTTAAAGTCAATTAATTTATTTCCACTGCTTTGAAAACAAATAGCATTATAATAGAAAAGAAACAGCACTAGATTTTCTTCAAGTGTTATTTTTTGCGTTATAATAATAAAACTGCCATTGCAAAAGTAATTGCTAAAGACAGTTATAATCTAGATCCAGGCTTCATTATTGCTTAGGTAACTTGCAGTTGAGTAATAATTTATTTTTCATTTATATAACATAAAAGTTAGAAACATAGATTAAAATACAATTACAAACACATAAAATTTATAAAGCTTACCTGTGTACATTAGCCGCTTAATTTATAATTACAAAAAAATAAAAAAACGAACATTTTTAAATAGGATTATTACATAATATAGTATCGATGGTATAATTTAAGCCCATAATAAGGTTTCTTTGCTCATAAAATGGTTTCTTTCTTTTTATCAGACTCTGATAGACTTTTTGTTATAACTTGAGTACTGGGATATACACAGATTAATGGCTGATTTCAGTTAACAATTGTAATCCTAAAATGACGATCGGAAAGTATTTCAGAAATGGTCATGGTGTAGATGTACGAAATGGCTTCTGTAAATATAAAGCGACAATATGGTTTTAACGACGTGATATCACCATCATCATCATCAGCTGGAAGACGTCCACTGCTGGACAAAGGACTCCCCCAAAGATTTCCACGACGATCGGTCCTGCACAGCCCTTATCCAACCGGCGATCTTGACCAGTTCGTCGATCCATCTTGTCGGGCCCACCAACACTGCGTCTTCTGGTAGGTCGCCATTCGAGGGCTTTATTGCCCCAACGGCCATCTGTCCGTCCGACTACATGCCCTGCCCACTGCCACTTCAGTTTTGCAATCAATATGGGCTACGTCGGTAACTTTGGTTCTCCTACGGATCTCCTCATTTCTGATTCGATGCCACAGGGAATCTCCGCGCATAGGCATCTCTATTGATGATCCTCCAAGACGTGATATACTCGTCCTTTTATAGCAGACAAAAGTTATATCAGTCTTAAAATAAGAATTCTGTTATTATAGAATAATCTACCAAGATGAGATAATAATCTACCAATAATTGTGCCTTCCACGTATAAATATCGCATAGCAAAAAAGAGGTTCGAAAACAAAACTATTACAAACTTTGACTGGTAAAAGATTCTAACAGTATTGATTTTGTATGAAATCGGAACGAAAATTGGATTGGATAAAACAGATGCGTGGGTAATAGAATTTTATGTGAACGATAAATAGGCAATATATTTGCATTTTGGGTCGAGGGATATTGGTTCTGTGTGTAGAGCAAGATAACAGACACAGCCTTGATTAATGTTTTGGGATATACATGACTATATAATCTGCATTGAAAATTATTGCTAAGTTTTGCCAAAACAGCGAAATACTAGAAATCGAAAGAAGGGTTCAACCAACATGGAATAAATATTGGAACCTAAAAGAAATTTCCAAAAGTAATATGCACACAGACATCAAAACAAAAGTGTTGAACTCGAGTCTCTTACCGTGCCTGACGTATGGGTGCCAGACGTGGAAGTTCTCCTCTAAAGCCACAAATAAAATCAGGACCTGTCAATAAGGAAGATTGATAAAGTAACACATACTAAGATAAGAAAAACCACAAATGCGACCGACGCTCTAACTTATGCATTAAAACTAAAATGGAAATGGGCTGGCCATGTCGCGAGATGTACAGACCAGAGATAGACTGCGAGAGTACCCTCTTTCCTTTCTACCCTCTCGCAGTCTAGCGAAACTCTCTAAAAAAGGCGATTGTATGAAACTTGCCGAAATCAACTACGTTTTAAGCAACTGTTCGCTTTCAAACTTAGCCGGTTTATACTTCGTTGCCATATTGTAAATTTCAATTTTTACTTAGGCAGCCCCGCCTCTTATTACGTAGTATTTACATCCTCTTTTCCTTCTCGTTTCTCTCGCACGATATGTACAAATATTTAAGGGTTTTTGAATTCATAAGTAAGTATCTTATACCGACACTAATATAAGGTTGACATCGCTGTTTTGATTTCTCTGGTGTTGCAAGAGTGTTGGAGCCATGTAAAAATGTCTGGTGCATCTCAACAAATTATATCCACAGGAACCAAGCTTTATAAAAAAATATATTCTTAATAGTACAATAGTTCACTTTGAAAAATATAACGCCTTACAAATTTTTACAAGCAAAAATTGCCCCGTGCAACGTTGAAATACAACTTATTGATATTTTATTATAAATTTATATTAGGACAAAATTTTAATAGACTACCGGAAGTAATGTATATTATAACATCCAACTCCTGGATCATACTTTATAATCCCGGAATATCTGCAACTGGTCCTACCTAATAACTGACATAGTTTTTAAAAATTCTGAATATAACAAATTACTTGCGAAATTATCGCAATTGTGGTCGTCATTTCTTATTGAATCTACTCGATAGATTAAATGTAATTCGTAAATAGAAAAATCCTTAACAATGTTTAGTAGCAATTACTGTAATTTGTGAAAGCCATTAGTTTATTAGCACGAAACAAAACGGTCAATTAATTGTTGAAGTAGTATTCGGTTACAAAATGAGTTTTGGTGACCTTAAGACTGTCACTATTTCAATGTCTCATGTAGAGGCAATAATGTTTAAGACCCGGGCTTGTATCGCAAATCGCGACCTTTGCGTGAGCACCTGATCGACGATAGCACGCACGGTCTCGTAACAACAATCTATGTAGAACTGACAGGCGCTTGTAAACTATTCGTGTGTGGAAATTAACTCCAATTAGCATATATTTACATTTCTAATTACAACATATTTACATTCGTGATAATTTAATTATTGTTCGCGAATCTGTGTCAGTTTTTATAGGATAAAGAGAATTAGCTTGTCACTTTAAGATAAGCCATGCGAATTGTAGATATCTCCAGTGATTTCACTAACTACAGCGCCTTTCAAACTGTGGTCCATGGTACTGATCTACCCAGCATCATGTTCAATGAAGTCCCCCACTGTAAAACAGTAAGGAGTTTTAAAGTGAAACTTTTCGTGCCTCAAGTTTTTTTCGTCCATCTTTCGCGTATTGCATTACAGCCAGCCGCGTAGTAGGAGTGACGTTGAACCATTAATTCTTAGAATTGCTATCAAGTCAGATTGGCCGAGTGCGCTAGAATTGAGCTTTTGTTCCCGAGAAGGAGCATAGATTCGAGGCCCACCTGACAAATGTATTTTTTATATTAAATTTTTATTTGATGCAAATAAAGCATAATTAATATACATAATTTGTTTTATTTATTCGGTGGTCATTATAAAATCACACAATTGCTTTTCTGATTATATATTTCACAATCATTTTCATTCTAGAATAACATTTGAATTTTTAAAGTGGTGTGATTTTTTAAAGTCAGAATAGGTACGACTATTAATATATTCTGTGATTGTCTATTGTTCAACATAACACAGTTTAAACTTACAATTATTACGACGAAACTTTTAATCCTAATCTAATTTGTTAAGATGAATTATGAAGAAAACAATCCACAGAAAAAGTAAATTAGATCTTTTAGAATTAGGCTTGATATTAATGATATCTATCTCGTTGTTTGACTAAGACGAAGCACTTAAAAAGTAATACGGTAATGGTTCCGCTCTGGAGAATAAATAACCTAAGACGCAATTAGCTTATTCACATTTAGTGTGGACATTAAAATGGCGCCAAGCTAATACAATTTTTGTGGACGCTCGCGGCATTTTCAATGATGTAACAATAACAATGTAAAATAATGAGTCTGCTAATACGTGACTGAATTACTAAATGCTACGATACGTGGCATTGGTAGTGATACGCAGTTATTGGTATTCAATATTGCGGGATAATGTTTGTTTATAATGTGTCTTTTATATGTGTATTAACTAACTTATTTAATATTTGATTGGATAATAATACCTCTAAGACTGGGATCTATCGAGCGTACTTACGGCCGTTCCCAATATATTACTACCTTCTACTGTCAGTAATTAGCTGTCAATAATCTGGAGCTGTCCCAATATTGGGACGCGTGAATTGCAATTTCCATACAAACTTCTATCGCTGGTAAGCTATACGTCCTCCATTTGACAGACAGCGTGTAGATACGATTTTTATCTCAAGAAGGCCACAACCGGAGATAGACTTAATATTGGGAACGGCCGTTAGACTTTGCTCAGACTTAGTGTAAGCTTGGATTTCGTTTTTATAGTCATTTGACAGCTGGAGTATGCTCAGCTTAAGCTATTAGCAGCCCAATGCAAAATAGCCTGGTCAATTTAGACAGACATCAAAGGATTACAGGTCTTTCAAGTTTTTGAATCGTTATATCTCAAGAACTGTGGCTCTTAGGAAAAAAGATATTTTGACATTTTGTATAGGTAATTATCTCATCTACAATTTTTGTCTAATTTGATGATAAAACTTACCGTTTGGCTGAAAATCCCGAAAAACCCATTTTTGTGAAGTTTGTACCCCGAGTAAATTTTTTTAGGAGGACTTTTCACATTTCATTTATAATAGTGTATTGATCAATCCTACCAGTTTTCAGCCAAGTGGGAATTTTTGCAACATTACCCCTATTTTTTAATCTAATTTGACCGGACTAAAAGTCTAGTTCGCGTTTTATTACACTCAGCTAAGTTTTACGTTTGTATCGTTTTATGTAATCTTTGTAAATTCTATTGAGATTGAGACCAGTGGGAGGCTCCTTTGCTATTGCTACGCCGGCTAGATGATGGGTACTTGACATGAGCGCAAGCTCTGTGGCGCGACTCTAGCGGCGTTGCGATCCGTCACAACTGGTTTCTTTGTTTTTCCAATACTTGAGTGAGTAACGTTTCCACGTACCCTGCGCTCTCGATTCATTAACAAATGAAAATACTGTTTCTCATGTATTTATTATTATTTTATTCCTTCATTCGCCATTTAGCAGTGAACTAATTCAGACGCTTTTGTCATCTTCTCTATTTAATACTCTTCAGTTAATTACTTTATTCTCTTTATTGCCGAAATATTTTTAATTTTCAGAATTTGTGTACTATCATTTAGAATTTATCATACTCAGGGGGGGTCTTAGTTTTTGTGACGAAATATTTCTGGGGGGTCACAGAAAGTGTGACACAGCGTGACAATAGGGGAGGAGGGGGTCAAAAAAAAGCTGATTTTAGTGTGACGTATTTTATGAACGGCCCCTTATGCAAAGGTGTTGTGTTGTGATGCTGATTCTTATTATAATAACGATGAAAAATCAATTAAAGGATCTAGGTTTGTTACAAAAAGTATTTATTTTTCTATCACAACAACGGAAACAATAAACAACGAAAGTCAAAACGTAATAATGAAAACTTCAAAAACAAAGCAGTGATAGCACGAATATATCACGACATGTACCTAGCGTTAATGAAACTGCAAACCGTACTGACACAACAGGTCAAGCGCGAGGGGTGAAAGGGGAACGCGAGGGGGGATTCACGTTCCAGCGAGGCCAGAAATAATGTGGCCGTGTAGTACTTTTAACCGACTTCAAAAAGGAGGAGGTTCTCAATTCGATCGGTATTTTTTTATGTATGTTCACCGATTACACTGAGATTAATGATCCGATTAACGTAATTCTCCTTTAGTTCGATACGGAATAGATGCCATTTGGTCCATAAAAATTTTACATAGTTTGGTACAGTAGTTTTCACTTTATGAAGGGTTTGTAGCACATATAAATAATAGTATTTTATTAATATTAGAGCTAAAGGTTTGCATAAGATATACAGTATTAAATTAAATTTTTATTAAGTTATTTTAAACTTTTCAGTTTTTGAAGTCGGTTTATTCAAACGTAGATTTTTTTTCGTGGGTAAATTCAATATTTAAATTTAATGCTTAAAATGACACCATCAAGACTCGCTCGCGCTTGGTTTTTGTGACAGAGCCAATAATAAATAACGCATTTAAGTTGCTTTTAGGAGTATATAGTACATCAAAGATAATATTATTAATATGATCTTTAATGTGGTGGTAAATCATAAATAATCTGCATTTCTATTATCTTTTTAATGGAACAGGGAACGGGCCATCTGATGTTATGTGATCACCGCCGCCCACATTTTAATGCAATACCAGACGGAGCACAGGAGCGTTGCCGGCCTTTAACAAAAGTATACGCGCGACAACAAACCCCGGGATAAATGCGGTAAAAGTGACGTAACTACGCAACGCCAAGTGATATAGCCGTTCGCAGAGCACTGGGTCCTCAATAATTCGAATGATTGGAGCTGATACTGGGGTGCACCAGACAAGAGTTAATATTTTTGGCTTTGTATTTATACTGTGATGTGAAATAAAACATTATTTCAAGTTTCAAATAACTATTTAATTAAATGAAGTGTCTACTCTTATTAAACACAAGATAATGATACCATAATAATAATTTTAAAACTATTCGTCTCTTGTTCACACTAAAACATATTTGATTACCAACAATCTTAATATATTATATGTATCCAATGTTTTTTTGACTCCAAAACTAATGAACGGATTTTAATGGGGATTACTTCATTAATTTTAGTCCAACATGAGAGATATGATTGTTTTTATTTCGATTTGGGACCCATAATTACTTTAATTTCCAATATTTATTTCGTATGGACGTATTTTCTATGAGAGAATTTATTGACGCACGGTTTGACAGTTCTGCTGTGAAACAATTTCATTATAACAAGAGGGAGCATATTTTACGAAATAATTCTTGATGGAAATATTATATTGTACTGTATTGTATGTACCAGTGGGAGGCTCCTTTGCACAGGATGCCGGCTAGATTATGGGTACCACAACGGCGCCTATTTCTGCCGTGAAGCAGTAATGTGTAAGCATTACTGTGTTGCGGTCTGAAGGGCGCCATAGCTAGTGAAATTACTGGGCAAATGAGACTTAATATCTTGTCTCAAGGTGACAGGCGCAGTTGTAGTGCCGCTCAGAATTTTTGGGGGTTTCAAGAATCCTAAGCGGCACTGCATTGAAATGGGCAGGGCGTATCAATTACCATCAGCTGAACGTCCTGCTCGTCTTGTCCCTTATTTTCATAAAAAAAAATATTATATGACGACCTGTATAGCCGAGTTATTAGCGATCCTACCTACTGAGCTAGAGGTCCCGGGTTCGAATCCCTGTAGGTGCAAGCATTTATATGATGAATATGGATGTTTGTTTCCGTAAGTACGTTTAGTTTAATTATGTTTAAGTAAGTATAATGTATTAAATATATCGTTGTCTTGTAACCCATAACACAGGCTATATATGCTTAACTTGGGGCAAGATAATTTGTGTAAAAAGTGTGTCAATATTATTATTATTACTAGCTGACCCAGCAAACGTTGTATTGCCGATATTAAAATCGCCATACAAAAGTAACTGTTGATCGTAGATGGGTGAAGAAGTTGTATGTATTTTTAATGCTGACTCATAATCAAATTTAAAAAAAATTAAAAAAAAAATTGGCGTGGACCACCCTCAACATTTAAGGGGATGAAAAATAGATGTTGTCCGATTCTCAGACCTACCCAATGTGCACTTATGTGAATCGGTCAAGCCGTTTCGAAGAATGACATTCGACATGAGAATTTTATATATTAGTTTATTGACACATTCATAAAAAAAACAGTATTTTATGTATTATATACAAAACAACGTACGACGCGTCAGCTAGTATTAAATATAAAGTTCTATTCATTATTCAATTATATATGCTTCCTAGTTACAGTAAGTAAACACAGTGGCACTCTAATTAACATGATAAGATTGATATCGACTAGATTAGATCGCTTTTACTGAAGCTATTACAGTGTCGTATGTTGTGTGATTTAATTTAATTGAATTCCAACATCGGTTATACTGTTGTTATTTGTTACTTTCATACAGACGTTTTAACACTATCTACCAGTGAGGGTCCTTTGCACAGGATGCCGGCTAAATTATAGGTATACAAATTATTTAAGTTTTCTTTAGTGTTAATTCCGCCAATATTTATCTTTAAAACAATTCGACACGTGCACGTGAATTCGACACAAAATCTGTCTCGTGCCAGATTTTGGCGAGACAACACGTCCTGAGGATGCCTCGTGTAGAGGCGAAACACGTGTCGAATTGTTTTAAAGATAAATATTGGCGGAATTAACACTAAAGAAAACTTAAATAATTTGTATAATTATGGATTTCCGCAAAGTAACGCCTAATTCAATAAATTTTCTTAAATTATAGGTACCACAACGGCGCCCATTTCTGCCGTGAAGCAGTAATGTGTAAGCATTATTGTGTTTCGGTCTGAAGGGCGGCGTAGCTAGTGAAATTACTGGGCAAATGAGGCTTAGCATCTTATGACTCAAAGTGATGAGCGCAATTGTTGCTGCTCAGGGTTTTTCAAGAATCTTAAAATAATTAATCTTAAATCTTATTTTTTTTATATATAAGAGGGGACAAACGGGCAAGAGGCTCATGTAATGATGAGGGGAAAGGCAACCTGGATGGATTCGCAACATCAGGGATAAAAGATACGTTGATGGCTCTTAAGGTCACAAACAGTACGCTCTGTTCTAGAAGGTCCCTAAGTCTTATCGGTTCAGGTAAACAGCAGCAAGTAATTGATTTCATAAAGTGGCTGTGCTAGGCAAGAAATTTCTTGCCAAACGCTCGGTTGTAGAATTCGGCCGCTGGTATAAACCTGAACAACTCCTCTGAGCACTCCCCGTGATAAATGCTGAAGAAGATGCAGAGAGAACCTACATCTCTACGCAACGCCAAAGAGTCGAGCAGAGATGACTTGATTGTCGATGATTCGAGCCGCTCTACGTTGTATGCCGTTGATAGATTATTAAGCTTAACATATCTTATATATATTTATTCAGAGTTATTTACCTCTTTATTATTATTAAGTAATTACGTAAAAGCTTAATAATCTATCACCGTCAAATGGCAGAAAGTACCAGCCTAGTGAAACTCCCTCAGTAAAAAGAGATTTACTTGATCGTATGAAACGTGCAGTCATTGATAGATTTACAGTTGACGTATATAATCTTATTAAAAATTGAGATAGCCCAAATCAAACTACGTTTTAAGCAACTGTTCGCTTTCAAACTTAGCCGGATAATTCTTCGTCGCCCATCGCCATTCTGTAATTACTACTATTTCAAACTTATGTCAAATCACTGCACGTTTCATACTAAAATAAATTTCACATCCTCTTTGTCATGTACTACCATTCATTTAAAAATAAAATAAAAAATACATTGTAAAAATTAAAACGAGACAAAAACAAAGCGAGAATCTGAAAAATACGTGACATATCCACCCGCAAATAATGGCAACAAAACGGCAATCCCATAAAACTGTGACGTCAGCAAACCCAACCCTCGTTATATATAAAGTTTATTTTACTAAAGGGCCGATGTATTTTGACGACGTTGTAGCTCTGGATATATTAGTGTCTGCATAACGAGCAGGGATTGAGCAAATTCGATTGCTGTAGCTGAAAATCTCTGCGTTTCTCTCTGTTTTCAAGTACTTTATTACGTTTAAGGCAGGCCAATTTTAAGCGGTATCAAGTGACGTATGTCTCAAGGTGACGTTTTTCAAGAATCCTGAGCGGCACTGCATTGTAATGGGTAGGGCGTATCAATTACCATCTGAATGTAACCTGAACGTAAGATTTTATCGAAGTGAAAGAACACCAAACATATCAAATATTTCAACGATCCAGGCTTTATTATGTTATGAGAGCGTGGGAATCAACTTTGTACTGTGATTCCGTTAAATGTCTGTTTTTGATACCTTGTCATAACATAATAATGACAGGGCTGACACTAGTACTTTTACGGCCGTTTTCAATAACTTATCTCTAGTTACGGATACATTGCTGTCACCGTTTAATTACAAGATCTTATCTATCCATAGTTTTGTCCAACATAGTTATAGTCCAATGCTATCTGTCAATAGGTTATTGAAATGTAAGTAAGCGTAAAAGGATGGATTTGTCTACGTCTAGTAAGTTAAACTAAGGATAGATAGGTTATTGAAAACGGCCGTATGTATACTCATCACGATATCTCTGGAACCATCAGGCATGAAATTTTGTAAGAATATTCGTTTCGCTGAGTAGAGGTCAGCTAAGAACGGATTTTGCGAAATTGCACCCGCAAGCGTTTTTTTTAATATGAACAGAACAACGTCTGTATGGTCAGCTAGTATAATAATATATAAGATTAAAAAGCTGAGTGTTGAGAAATAGTTCAAGTTCATCGCAGCAGCTGAATTTCACCACCGGGAATCATGTCATAACAGAACAGCAGTCCATTGCTCCTAAAGTTCCTTTTAAATGGTGCAAGTTGTTGTCAAATACATTGATGTAGGATGTAATCATTTGTACCCTTTCTTTATTATACTATTTTAATCACAAAATACACACGAATATAACATAATACGTATAGAACTTTGTGAATATGATACATATTATGTCAATAAACAAGACATAAAATGTTACGAGCACTTATCACGCAATAACAGAACAATAGATATGTATTTTTTATTTGATGACGTCTCTTTGGAAGACAAGGAAAATACTAAGGAGAAGACAGAAAATATAAAGAACAACTAAATAATCTGTAATTGTTTTTGTAGTCTTTCATTTATGTAGCCATGTTAGCTAGATTGTTTGGTATATGTTGGACAAATCTAGAAACTAATTTGTAAATCTGTTCTCTTCTTTATTTGCATTTTGATGTAGTTTAAAAATCCAAGATTTATCAGCACAGTAATGTGGATAACGTTTCTAAAGTTCTCGGGGTGGCAGAAAATGATTTCGGGATCATTTTTGAAGTCCAAGTTGGCCGCCACTTAGTTATTGCAACAAAAGGCAGTTATTGTTATTAAGGTTCTCGTTATAGCTGAAAACTAATTTAGAAACAATTTTGAAATATAAGATGGCCACGCATAATTATAATTGCAGCAATACATATATTGTCTCAAAGGTCGCAAAGAATGCAATTGGGACCATTTTTTAAATGGAAAATGGCGGCAGGCAGGCCGATGGCAGATAATTTATATTAATAATAGTTGTCAGGACTAAACTCCAGTTGTGCGCTGGAGTTGACAGATCATAATTTTTGCAAACAATCTCAAATAATATTGTAAGAAAGGGGACTCTAGAGATGAAATCATCATTCAAATCAAACATTCATGAAAATTTTAAAACTATTAAGTAATCCGTATTACAAAATAGTGCGGCTGCGAAATAAAAGCTTGTTACACAGGCATATTTAACATTAGTCTTAAAAAACATGGATTCTTTGATCCATTGCTTGATTAGAAAGCACTAATAATGATTGAGCTAAGGACTCATCATCATATCATAGCATAATTTAAAGAAGATAACAATGTATGGACCTTGATTGGTTCTGCGCAAAATATCTTAAATCCTATACAATTATTATATTAAGGCTAAGCAATTTTGTTATTAAAACATGGGCTGAAAGTTATCAGTTCTTCTTCAACATTTACCAACCCATTAACAGCCCCTTTACGAACAGATGTAGCTCCATGAAGTTTACCAATTAATCTTGTAATATATTTTGTTTTTGTCACTACCTATAGCAAATAAATATATTTATATTCCTCAAATTCTAAATGTAACACAAGACACGTGTGGTGTCCTGTATTATGCATAACTCAGCCGGGCTCACAATTTGTTTCCAAGGTTAATTAGCAACATCGAATTTGCCCTCTACATTTATGGGTATGCGAAATGATTATTACGTGTAAGGTCGCGTTCTATAGTCTATGATTAAAAATGTTTGTGTCGAGTCGATAAATGTAATACCTACTTAAATTCTGGAAATTTGGTAAGATGTTCACTCTAACAGAGATGCTAACACATGTATTATAGGCATTTTTGTTGTAAAATAGGATATAAAATAGGATACACTTGCACTGTTGCATTTTATAATTATTTTTTATCATTTCATACCTATAATTATACTGCCATATATACTGCTTTAAGCATTTCGGTGACATAAACTCACCAGATTTCACTCATCCAAAAAGTTTCTAATTATGTTTATTTATATTTATTTTTGATTATTTATTTGCGCCAATCATGAGCATGGCGGTGACGCGAACCCATAAGATTTCCCATTACCAAAAAGTGCCCAACGCGGTTAAAAAAGTTTTAACTTCAAAACCTTTTCAAATCCAACCTTATAGAGATTAAATTTAAAAGTAAGTCTGAATGTTAAGTGTAAATGTCAACTTTGCTTTGTTTAATGTTTATGTACCTACTTATTAACATTATGATCTGCCCAGTTCTGCGAATAACCAACATTATAACAATACAGTGACTGAGTGCTTAAGTGACAATAATGACACATTATTATTATATTACAAGGACAATGATGATGGAATTCTTTTAATTTTATACCATCCTTGCCGTAATTTGTATCAACATATTACATTACAAGTAGTAAAACTTATAGGAAGTAAAATAAATAGATTTCTATAAATATTGCATTATTTTCAAGATCTAGCCTTATGGAGTCTTATTCAAATTTATGGAGCTGGTGTGGAGATAAATGCTGCGAATGTGGATCTAGATTCTAGGCAAACACTCGACGATCTGGTATGTACTATAGAGGGGATAGATCAAGGGCATGGATCAAAAATCTAATGATCATTGAAGAGGCCGGTCTGTAGCCCAATTCTAACAACAAAACAAGAATTAAAATAACCGGTACGTTAGCATTTTTGTTATTGATAAAGTTAGTTGGTGTAACCAGCCTTATTCTGCAAAACTTTGACGTTCGGTTGAGTTGCCAACTTAAAAAATCATAAAATAGAGCATTGATGACTCTTTTAATAGTAGTAGAAATATCTTACAATTGGCAAAGTACACAAACTTACAAGTAGCAAAAATTTAAACACTACGTTCAACAATTGGTTAAACAATATTGGTAGCACCGAGCGTGCCTGTCGTTCAAATGTCCAAAGAGGATGTAAATACTACGTAATAAGAGGCCGGACTGCCTAAGTACAAATTAAAATTTAGTTTAGTATGAAACATGCAGTGAGATTTGACATATGTTCGAAACAGTCATAGCAATATAGGCGACTAAGTAAAATCCGGCTAAGTTTGAAAGCGAACAGTTGCTTAAAACGTGGTGGACTTCGGCTGTCTCCATTTTTTACAAGATTATAGCTGTGATCTGTCAATCTATCAATGACTGCACGTTTCATACAATTGCATACAATCGCTGTTTTCTTGGAGAGTTTCGCTAGGCTGCAAATGTCGTTTACGCGCGATTCAATTAGCCTTCTACGGAAATGATAGGAAAATAAAAATCTAGAGCGGGTAGGATCGAAACTTAACGTCAACAATTTTGAAATTAGTACTCTACCTACCACTGTCGCAGACAACCTATTGTATTAAGTTATTGTAGTTATTTTATTTCTATATAATAATAACCTAACAATGCTGTTGTCATGAGAAAAGGTATAGAAACGTCCGCACAATGTAAGCTATAAATTACTTTGGCTAAATTGTTTTTCTAGTGCCATTAGAGGCTTCAAATTTCGCTGAGCCGAGAGATAATGTAATAAATTGCCTACGAAGTGTTATAACAATACTGGGAATTGTCCGTTCTTGTTGATAAATACTCGGATTAAATTATACGAATTCGAATAGTGTAAACTTTATTATAAATAATTATTCTATAATCTTATAAGTCGACTAGCGAGTCTGTTTTTGAATGGGATTGTTGACATAAACAAACTAGTTTCGCTCACTACTCAAGGTTATTGCAGATGCATATAATTTGATTGTTTGCCTATCAAGAAACGGTTAAAAGCGGGTTTTGACCTTTAGCACTGCATGTGTGTTTTTTTCTTATTCAATTCACAATAAAATAAATAAATAAATAAGGGCCGTGCATTTTAGCACTTGATTGGCGATTATGTACTATATGTATTTTATATACATATAAAACATTTAACTGATAAGTATGCCTGGTGTTTATTTGGTACTGGCATTCTTAATTGAATAGGATTAACAATCTCAAACATTTTTTTCATAAGCTCGCCCTTATTCATTTTCTATAACCAAAGCCTATAGGTTCATCATCATCATCATCATCAGCCGGAAGACGCCCACTGCAGGACAAAGGCCTCCCCCAAAGATTTCCACGACGATCGGTCCTGGTTTGCCCTCATCCTACGTATTCCGGCGATCTTGACCAGATCGTCGGTCCATCTTGTGGGGGGCCTACCATTTTACCTAGGTTATTTCCTTATAATATGAGATTTCTGTAAATGACATTTCAGCCAAATCATCTAAATCAAAAATCAAAGACAGACAAAAATATGTACAAAATCGGTTAATTTGTAGAAGTACTGTAGAGAAGAAACCGCTAAAATGATCAAACCGCTAGAGAGCTGCATGAATGATATGTTAATCTGCTTTCAGGATTGCATTCAGGAAAAAAACTATGGCACTTTACTTACTTATAAATTGGAATGTACTTATAAATCACACTTTGACAGTTAATTCCTTTTTGCATGTAATAATACAATTTGTAGGAAATCCCTTAGCGAGCTCGTCAGTTTTTTATTTATTATAATATACTTATTTGAATAACTGTTTTGTATTTTTCTATGAGAATTAGTTACGAGGTCAGCAAGACATTCATCTGATGGCAGTAATACACTCTGCCAATTATAAGAACTTCCTCCTTTCGTCTTTATATTCAGTACATAAACCGATCGCAATTTAACGCCATTAGTGACTATAATGGCATATCAGTAAGTCTTAATACAAATGATATTTACTCAGTGTATAATTAAGTTGCTTACTGTACGAGTATTTTTACTGTTGGAGACTTGTTTACTTGAAGTTTAAAATAGTTGCGTAAAACAGAATTAAATGTAAGGAACTTTGAATAATTAACATTTATAGCATAGAATCCGTTTTCATAGTTTTTATACTTGATAGCTGATACCCTGCGTCGTCGTTCGCGTACGTATTTTTAAACCTTGGGTTACATTACTGGACTTTTAGTAGGGATCCCTAATTTTTTGTTAATGTAATATAGCCTATAACACTCGGGTATAACGTAGCTTCCCAACAGTGAAAGAATTATTCACATCGGTTCAGTAGTTGCGGAGCCCATTCAATGCAAACAAACAAACAATCAAATCTTTCCTATTTATAATATTAGTATAGATTAGTACTTCAGAAGTGATAATTATATTTTTTTAATAACTAAACCTGGACGGTTACTGTCGGCCGCTTTCAATAGGCAATCTCTAAATAATCTTACATTTAGAATCCAGGTTTCATTCCAGGAATCTATTTAGAATCTGCATATCAATATTACAATCTTAATTTCCAAATCCATTTAGTATAAAAAACGTCTATCTGTCACATACAAGTACTATTATCAAGTTACCAAAACATCATTAATGGATTGAAAACAAAAACCACGAGAGTGCCAGCAGAAGTGAAAACTTGAACATTAACGTTGTGCATTATTGAATATTTTGGAATGGTTAGGGAATAATTTCGCACGAATTGCTTTATTTATCAGTATAAAAGAACGAGAATTTATCTGGTTAAATACAATATTAAATTTCCTTTTCGCATTATTATATTATTTATTATTATTAGTCCTATTCTCTTTCGCATACAAAAATGACAATATACATTACATAAAAAAAAGTAAAACTTTAGAACTATTACACTTATTTTACATTAAAAAGTTTATCTCTCAGAAAAATCAACTTTCCATAATTTAAACGACTGTCTTACGCATTTTCGATCAGGCCACGTGTCCTCACGCAAGTTTAACATTTTATACCCATCTGAAGAAAAGTTCTCAACGCCGCTAAAGAAGTTTTCACAAATCAAATTTGAAAAAAATATTGTCGAAAGACTTCTTATGAATTATCCGCCCATATTCTTGTACAAGTTGGTCAAACTGACATATAAATATGAAAGGACTTTCAGAAAAGGTTTAACATAAAATTGACTGATTTTCGAATTTTCGATCAAAAAAAGTGCTCAACGCCGCTAAAGAAGTTTTCAGTTCAAAAATCACAAAATCTCTCCTTAGATGCGTTACTGAAATGTTTAAAATAGGAAGTACCTATATTAAGATTAATCTAGGCTCTCTTGAACGTTTGAATCGATATTTCGATATCGATTTTGTAAGACTTCCATCCCTTGTCTATTGGTGTCGGTTTTATTGCTTTGATATAATTAATTGTATCTAGTGAAGTCAGAAAAAGTGATTGATCAGCTGTCAGTTGTGGATAAAAACAATCTCTGGAACTATTTGCTGAGTTGAATAGGGCTGTCTCTTTTGATATATTTGGCCATTAATTAAGTTATTTTAAGTTAAGTAATTTGTAATAATTCGTAATAGTGGAATTTCTAATTTATAAGTTGTCTCTATAAACCGTTTTATTTAATGCATTCAAAATAATACAGTTAACTAAACACTTTCTTCTAAGCCAACTTCATTTGTAAATTAATTTAACAGCATTTAATAAAGTATGAAAAAATCAATAATAATAATACCAACTTACTTAAGGATTGTATATCTAATAATTTAAATAATCATATTTAAGCGTAATTCAGCAATTCAATTTGCAATGCATTATCAATAATAAATTAATCATCATTACATCTTTATATTTGTGTTGAATTGGACTATCACTTATTATTACAAATTATTTAACACCAATAAAAATAATAAAACTTTATTATATATATAACTATAATACTAATTATGTTCGTTATTAAACGGCAAAAACTTGTAATGAGTAACATAACTAAAGTTAGGAAAATTAAAGAGTAATTAATCCTAAGTGGTTTACCACTTCGCAGACAGTTTCCTGTTGGAAAACACCTTTAGTATCAAAGTTGGACCATATTACTAATAGCACACAGTAAGGATGGATATTTGCTCATAGTAAACAAACAGTGAATAGACGGCTTAATAACAAAATAGATACCCCTTATTCATAATGATCCGCTAACTTTAAACAGCCGCTTAGGAGTGTTTGTTCTCATTCTGACTTAGGTCAATAGAAGAAGACAGAGTGAGAATTAGCAATGCTTTAAGTTAGCAGATTATTATGAATAAGGGGGTAAGAAAATAAATTGCATCAATAAATAATGTTATTGGTGCGGTAAGTGTGAGTGTTTGATGTATGATGTATGCATTATATGTCCGAGCGCTCTTACCAACTAAGCCAACCGTTTGAGTGACTCATGTATCGTAAATCTTGGCATGTCTTGTTCAACTCTCAGGTTGTGCCTTTTTTGGATTATAAACCCTTAAGCGATATCACTTTAAAAAAATAACCAATTGATCATAAAATTTGGTAAATTATGATGGGTAAGAGCGATGGTAGAAAGCGATTGTAATACCAGATGAGACAAATTTTATAAAGACAGTGGTATAAAAATAACAACCACTCTGATTCAATAGAAAACTAAGGGAAATGGAAGGAAATAGTGATCACTGATACAAACATACAATTAGACATTAACATATTTACATGGAATGTTACCTTCGTCATAAGCGAAAATAACAGATTATTAAACAGCCACAAATGAATAAAAAACAAAATGAAAATAAAAACAAATCAATTTAATCACATTCCTGAACTGACACAAGATGATTTTTAAATTTACCAAAATACGAATGAAGAATACAAGGCAGGAAATCAGCGACTTACTGAATGATTTTTCATGATTAGTAACTACAGTGAAACCTGAGCAGCATAATAGCTGTAAGGGTAAATGTATACACTTCTATAATAAAGTCCCAGCCACTGTTCAGGCGTTATCTATAAATAAATATAAATGTTTTATAAAAAAATGGCTCTGTCGTAAATCCTACTACTCCACTGCTGAATATCTAATTGATCGGACAGCCTGGGACTAGATTGTGATTTTTTTTTATAGCGATAGAAATGACTGTACAATATTGTATATTTTTATTGAAAAGAGCGCAATAAAAGAATGCTGGGAGAGTTTCTTGCGCCCCTTCTTCTCTCTCAGAGCGCCATTTGTTTCAGAAGCGGTAGTAGTATCTAGTAGTTATTAGAAATGACATTAAAAGGAATCAATTTTGAGAAAATAAATGCCTTTTTATGCCTTTTATGCATCACGACAGCTCATCACCGTTAGATACCGGAAGCAGTCTTCGAAGTCTATTCATTTCTTCCAACTGAAAAACTTATGCTTGCACCCTACTGCTTAGTAGTAGGAATAAACGTCATTAATATTCAATTTCAAAAATACTCTTGATTTTTCCATATTGATTTTTTTGTAGTAGTGTTTCAATGTTCATTAAACGTGAAGTTTTTAAAGCATTTTTTGACTGTAGTTTGCATCTTTTGAATATCCCTGTAGTCAAAGTAAAATTGAATACTCGGTCATCAACAAGGGTGTTCAGTCCTATAAGGCGAGTTTGTCCAATGATGACTGATATAAGAAATCGGAAGCCTAACTTACAACAAAAGAGTTCTAAATATCCACCCTTGTCTTGATACTGTGAGACATAATTAGAAATGAACTGAACTACGGGTGGAAGCCCTGACCTGAAAGTGCCAGTATTCTGCAGATAGTAACAGACCAAACGTTACATCAATCATATGAGCAATTACTGCCACTCTGTAATTTATTGTTTTGATGTTTAGTTCTAGCAAACCGAATACGTGCCGTAAAAGCCAAAACATACATCCGATATTTACAAACTGTTTTTACATATCATTTGTTTGTAATACTCCTAATAATTATTATGTAAAATCCCAAATATAATTGAAAGACATACAGAATATGAGAGGCAAGGGTTAAAAGAGACGAACGTTGCTAACCCGAGAGACAAGGAAACGAATCTAATTTATTTGGGGTGATGAAAGAAAAGTTAAATTAATGTCTAATCAATATATAATATCCGGACGACCGAGCCTTGTCTGGATTTTAAAGAATGTACAAAACTAAAACAAACTAATAGGACATCTGGATTTCAACCGGGTTCTTCTGCTTTCCGGATCACCCCATAACCTATCAGAGCTATTACAGTCTTGTATATAGTGACGAAATTTACCTTTGTATTCTAATGTTATTTTAGCTATTTCTCATTAAAACACGAATAAAACTACATTTCTTAAAATTGAAACCAAGATCGATTTATCGCCCCCGATATCCCCTGTATACTAAATTTTATAAAAATCGTTGGCACCGTTTCTGAGATTCATATTATATATATATATATACAAGAATTGCTCAACGTATTTAAAAATCCGAGTAGTATAAACGACGGCACACTGAAGTAATAAACATAAAAATATTAACATATGACTTGATAACTTGTTGAAGTCAGTTAATAAGCGGTTAATTTGACATTTAAATTTTATTTATTCACTTACGTACGTATTTATTATATACTAGTTGACCCGACAGACGTTCTTCTGTATATAATAAATAAAATAATGTTTTTTATTAATTTGTCAATAATATATCAATATCCGGACGACCGAGCCTTGCTCGGATTTTTAAGAATGTACAAAACTTGAACAAAAAAAACTAATAGGACTTCTGGATTCGAACCGGGGTCTTCTACTTTCCTTATCACCCAATTTCCCATCTGAGCTATTAGTCTTGTGTATATTGGCGAAATTTACCTTTGTATTCTAATGTTATTGCAGCTGTTTCTCATTAAAACACAGATAAAAGCACATTTTTTTTAAGTCGAAACCTAGCTAGATCGATTTATCGCCCCCGAAATCCCCTGTACACAAAATTTTATGAAAATCGTTGGAGCCGTTTCGGAGATTCAGATTATATATATACTAGATATAAGAATTGCTCGTTTAAAGATATAATAAGATAACATCAAGAATTATTTCGTAAAATATGCTCCCTGTTGTTTCACAGCAGAACTGTCAAAACGTGAGTCAATAAATTCTCTCATAGAAAATATGTCTATACAAAACAAATATCGGACGACGGGGGACACATCAAATTGTTTTTATTTAATTCGGAACACTTTCATATTTATTCACGTTTTAAACCTTCCCTGGACTTCCACAAATAATTCAAGACCAAAATTAGCCAAATCGGTCCAGCCGTTCTCGAGTCTTAGCGAGACTAACTAACAACAATTCATTTATATATATATATATATATATATATATATATATATATAGATATATAACAGATACTGACGAGGTTATCCTCGTTTATGTGACTATGAGATTATCTGAACATGCTACCAGTCCTAGTTGTTTTAGTTATGTTAAAAGTTTCTCAATATCTGACCTTTTCAGAATAGTATCATATTTATTGCTTTTTTATGCTGTTATTACTAATAAGAAGTTGAATTATAATGCAAATATACTGATATTGATCGAATATTCCACAGTATAAATAAAACTGTTATTCAAAGTCCTTACTTTGAACAATCATGCATAGTTAAAATTAGAACAAGAAAAAATATATCTCCATCAGAATCAATAAGTGCTTATAAAACCAAAATAGTGGATTTATTTTTAGTTTACTAGATCAATTCGTTGTAAAGAAGGCTCAAAATATCGAGTTATACATTTCGGCTTTGATTTTTTTATGAAAATAAGGGACGACACGAGAAGGACGTACAGCTGATGGTAATGGATTCGCCCTGCCCATTACAACGCAGTGCCGCTCAGGATTCTTGAAAAACCCCAAAAAATCTGAGTGGCACTACAACTGCGGTCGTCACCTTGAGACATAAGATGTTAGATCTCATTTGCCCAGTAATTTCACTAGCTACGGCGCCCTTCAGACCAAAACACAGTAATGCTAACACATTACTGCTTCACGGCAGAAATAGGCGGCGTTGTGGTACCCATAATCTAGCCGGCATCCTGTGCAGAGGAGCCTCCCACTTCTTGATATTCTAACTATAATAACCTATAGTTATTCAACATACTGAATAGAATTTGAAGTAAAATCTCGATGATGCATACATTAGACTATAAATTCATATACAGTTCACAATCCAACAACATTCTGTTAACGGCCATCTATTTCCAAGCATTTCTGCACTCGAATACGTATTACAAACATCTAATGGATTTGCAGTAAATATTGAGATTTCACCACGATTTTTCCTTGCTATTTTTAATGATATGCGTTACATGTTTATAATATTTAACGGTTCTTAGTTGTTACGTTGTGAATATAATCTATGTACTTATATAAAAGAGAATGTATGTTTGTATATTCCCTAATAACTCCTAAACTATTCGACCGATCTCAATGAAATCTTTTGTAATAGATTCGGTTTACACATATAATTTATATGGCAAAACAACGTTTGCCAGGTCAGCTAGTTAAATATATAATATCTTTTCGATAGTAATACAGGATAAATTCCCGAAAAAAACCATAAATAACGCTTGGGTTCCGATGGCTGTCTTAAATCTGACTTAAAACACGTAATAAAATTTTGAAAAATCTGCCATTACCTTGAAATTATTATGTATATAAAAATTTAAATTCTACATAATATACGACAATAATTATTATTTCTTTTTTGTTACTAAACATTGTTTTAAATATATATTTTCTAGTTGGTAGTTTTGAAATTATTTATTTGCGTTTCAAGGGCTTGTGCCCTTGTTGTATCGGGCTGTAATTGAGAAAAATATGACTGCCGGAAAATTTTTGCAAAACGTTGCAAAGTGGATGTTCCATGCTTATGATGTTTTCTTGAAGATAACTTCCGTTTTTTCCGTTATGCTGAATTAAATTCATATTGTGACTGAGCGAAGCCTGTTTTAGTAATCTTCTATTAGGAATTACCACATTTCGTACCCATTTATCATTAGAGTTTATATTACTTTTTACATGAAATCGTGATGTATAACACATTTTAACAGTTACCATGGTAATTATGGTTACGACATGGCAATCTTTTAACACAAACAGTGTACATAAACTCATAGAGGTTGATGGCTTTACGATAATTATATTTAAGTAACGTACACTTTTTATATCTTGTAGAATTAATAAAACGCTTTCAATCCGGTTTTTTATATCGACCGATTGTATATTAGAATAATTAACTTGTAAATATTACAATTATATTTTGACGACCCATATAGCCCAGTTGTTAGTGACCCTGCCCAGTTGGTTAGAATTCCACCCCGGATTCGAATCCCAGTAAAGTGTAGACATTTATATGATGAATATGAATGTTTGTTTCCGAGTCATGGTTGGACACATTGTACAGGCTATGCCTAGTTTGGGCAAGATAATTTGTGTAAAGTCCTCTCTTCCATAAAAAAAATCATATTTTTAGAAGCTATATAGCATTGCTATAGTCCATATATGCTTTAATCGCATAAAACTAGTCATTGCAATTAATATTTGTTAAAGACAAAAAATTATAATATATTATTATGTTACAAACGTTCTTTTACACTCGGAGATTTTATATAACTTCCCGACAACAGTATCGTAATAAAATTTGAAATATTATGTAAAACAAATCGAATTTATTGAACGAATTATTCACTGCGACGCTACATTTCCAGAGGAAAATTTTCCTCGTAAATTGAGTTGAGAATTCGAAACGAAATGTCATAACACCTAATTTAATTCCGATAGAAAGTATAAAATAAAAAACCCGAGAAGTTTGCAGGAAATTGTATATTAGCTACTATGCCCCAGACGATAAGAAAGATTAGATTCTGAAATGATTTGTTTACAGAAAGGAAATAATTTTAGGTCAAAGTTTACATTGCCGAAAATTTTCATGATTTGCGGTGAAGGAAACAAAGAAATTGGAATTCAAATTGATTCAACTTTTATGCTAGCATTCACGATTTTAATTCCGTTCTTTACATTTCTACTACCTACTTAAATATAACACTTTTAAAGGATTAAAACGCGTGTAATTATAACTGTGCTTTTACATTACATTTTTGCGTAAAAGTTACATTGTTATTATTGTTGGAGTTTACTCCTTAACAATCGATTTTCATATATGGCGCCCGGTATGAGAAAAATATGGAGAGTTAAACTTACTCATCAAATGGGATAGTAGCGTTTTTGGTGCGCATCATTTCTCGCGCACCTTTCACTTTTCAGCTGTGTGTGTGTATATATATAAGTATATATCTATATATTGCGTGATAGCTTACGCATGTAGTATAATGTACCTATAAGGGTGTGCCAAATGTAACTTCCTTGATGGACCTTTTAAAATTGGAATTTTGAGTTCCGCTTTTAACAGGAGTTGTGTTTGGGCATTTCCTGACATATTTTGAGCGTTAAGGATTAATTTGATTTTCTAATTAATACGCTTTTATTAGCTTCTGCTGTACGTCTGTTTGTAACCGACTCCATTGGACTTAATTTTGTTTAGTATCTGTTCAAAGACAAACGTTTTTGAGGAGTAAACTCCAGTCGTGCGTCGGAGCTGACACACACACTTTTTTTTAGTAAATTCGACGTTTGCGCCTATGAAATTTAGCGCCATTTATTGCCTCGGAAGTGGTATTTAATGTAGACAAAAACTATGTGGTATTTGAAGTACGCAAAAATCTAATGTAATAAAAACACATCTACAATTACACGCGTTTTAATCATTTAAAAGTGCTTTATTTAAATGAGTCAAACTCGCGTTAATCAAAGACTATACAGTACTACCTAATTTTAAAATTTGCTATGACTGAAGCCATATTATAGTTGATTAGTAATGCATATAATGTAATTTCTACTAACATTCTAACAACAAACTCAAACAAATTTCTTCTAGATAATTTAGCTAGTTTAAATAAAACAGAAATAATAAGTGATATTAAGTATTAAAACGTTGGTTTGTTTACATTTCTTAATCAAACGATGTGTAATGTAAACGTACCATTACAATATAATAATATCGTTGTGGCAAACATGTTCTTTGGATAGTGGAATGTTGATATTCAATGCTTGGATGAACATTGCGCGCTTTTATCTAATAAAGGCGAAAGTAATGTGCACATTCACAAGTAATGTAATGACCTCAATGGTAAAGTAACGCTATTTGCAATTCGAGGAAGTCCACATATTCAAGATAAGACAAAGTTATTGTTTAATGGGAGCGACGCCTTTACGACTACGAATACCATGATTAGACAACGATTTTACCAGTGGGAGGTTCCTTTGCACAGCATGCCGGCTAGATTATGGGTACCACAGCGGCGCTTATTTCTGCCGTGCTAGTGAAATTACTGGGCAAATGAGACTTAACACCTTATGTCTCAAGGTGACGAGCGTAGTTGTAGTGCCAGTCAGAATTTTTAGGGTTTTTCAAGAATCCTGAGCGGCACTGCATAGTAATGGACAGGGCGTATCAATTACCATCAGCTGAACGTCCTGCTAGTTTTGTTCCTTATTTTCATTTAAAAAAAAGACTAAGCTAATTAAAACATATATATTTAAAGAATATATTTTTATGTAACATCTGAAGTGTCAGCAATATCATTACATTGAATAGTTAATGTGGTTACAAGCACTACCAAAGTCATGGAGTCATAAGATATCCCAATTAATGCTGTTATTTATCACTGTTTTAGTAATGTTTTTTTTTAATATAATTACTAGCTGACCCAGCAAACGTTGTATTGCCGATATTAAAATCGCGATACAAAAGTTACTGTTGATCGTAGATGGGTGAAAATTTGAAGTTGTATGTATTTTTTAATGCTGACTCATAATCAAACAAATTTAAAAAAAAAGTAAAAAAAAAAATAAAAAAAATTTGGCGTTTGTACCCTTAACATTTAGGGGGATTTAAAATAGATGTTGTCCGATTCTCAGACCTTCCCAATATGCACTCAAAATTTCATGAGAATCGATCAATCCGATTCGAAGGAGTTTAACTACAAGAACCGCGACATGAGAATTTTATATATTAGATTACATCAGTTTAAAGATTATTGTAAATAACTGTAATAGCATATAATATCTGTAGATAAATTTAAAAAATATTTTAATTTGATTTGTGTTAGCAGTACCAAGTAACATTTGCTAGCATTAAAACGGTTGGCTGTCTTGCCCTATATAAGCTAGAGTGGTAAGATCGAGTATTCATTACTTACTGTGAATTTTAAGTGAAAACTCTGCCCAAATTCAGTGATAAGCAGAATTGTGTATTTAAATAACCAACCCCTCTTACATATTATGGAAATTCGCTTACGATTAGTTATCATCAAAATAATATAGCAGCTCTAACTGAACTATCTAAGTTCTATTAAATAAAACACTTTTTAATGGATTAAAACGCGTTTAATTGTTACTTTGTTTTTACATTAGATTTTGGCGTAAAAGTTACATTTTTATTATAATATTAGTTAAGCCAACATTTGGAGACCTTTCCAGATCTCGTTATCAGGGGGGACTGCAGATGAAATGAGTCAAAAAAGTAATTGTCAGAGGTAGTATTTGCTGTAGACAGATGGTTTTTGGCCAAAATTTACTGACCTGTCCTCTTTCTTTTTTGGCATTCCCACAATTACACTTACCAAATAAGACAACAGTTAAAGAAAATATTATCTAAGTCCTAGTAATACTATTTCAAATTTTAAAAAAAAACATCAGGAATATAACGTTGAAGACAAATTGTGATTTATATTTTTAAAAGTAACCAAATTGTTGGATAAACAATTTGATACTAGAAAAGCAATGCTTACTTATTTATTAAGCATAATTTACTTTATACTGAAAATCCTTGAAAAAACTATTTGGATAGCAATCTGCCTGAATAAAATATGTTTCAGGAATTTTTGCTATATTAATGGGTATCTAATGAAACTATTCTTGATTTAAATAAGTTTAGGGAACTCACGTTAAATGTTTTTTCTACATTATAACTCAGAGTTGTTTTTTGTTACAAAAGTTTGCCTCGTGTGTATGAATCAACAATACAATCGAATTCATTTATAAATAATTCAATGCATAGAATTCTTATTTAAATATTTATCAATTCCTATAAACAGTGGACATTTTATAATCCAGTAAAATCATGTGTATTTGTAATGCTGAACGAGTTTAAATTGTAAATTATGTGGGTCTTATCAAGGTTACTGTCGGACAAAACAAAATATTGTTTTTTCAAATCCTTGATACTTGATAATCTTAACTAAATTTAACAAAATACTTTGGAAAGGACTTTTCTTTGCCTAAGTATTGAAATAAGCTGTTGATTATGATTATTCTTGCAGTATTTTAGTCTTATTTAAATAATTTATCTATACGTGTAGGCAGGTAAAATAACACATACACACACACACTCACGCTTCTTTCCCGTCGGGGTAGGAGGAGACAACAGAATCCCACTTTCAAACCTCACGCGCTTCTTCTACGTTCATTACTCTTTTCATACATGCTTTTTTCAAGACGTCCCCAATTTGGTCGACGAATGTTCTACCAGGTCTCCCGCGACCGACTTGCCCACACACACTTGCCTTATATATTTGATTGTCATTCTTTCTTCACTCATTCGCTCCACGTGTCCAAATTATTTCAGCATTCCTTTCTCAATCCTTGTCACGACATCTTCTTTCAAACTACAGCGCGCTAATTAATTTAAATAATATAACATTATTAACCTTGAACTCAAAATAACAGACCTTGATAATATAAACGTAAACAATTTGTTATGTTTCAAAGTGATAACTCTCACTTCTGGGATTAAATTTATCACACAAATAAATTTGAAAACAAAATTTTGCGAAAACGATGCGGGAATCGAAGCCTGCGTTCCATGCGAGCGCTCTTACTATCTGAGCCATTCGAGTGACGTATCGTTGATAAATCTTGTATGCTTTGTTCAACTCTCTGGTTGTGGCTTCATATACAGGATCTACTTTACAGTTGATAACCTAATAATATAAACGTACAAATCTTTCCAATTCAGTGACACCTGAACTGGATTATTTACATAATACCTTGAACCTTTGACCATGGATCCCCGCTTTCAGGAAACCCCTGTTTATGACATGAAGCTTCATCTATTTCGGTGTTGTGTGTCGTAAATCGTCGAATAAGCGTACATATTCGTACGATTTCGAAAATCGAAAATACAATTATTTTGCGAGCGCACCATAATGAGCTGTGAGATTCAATTGTCCTTTTTTTTTATTTTATGGAACCGTACGCTCATTTTTCCTCTAAATATGGTTACAGGTCAACAGATAAGAAGTGATTACCGCAGACCACACTTTATTTCAACACCAGAAAGAAAATTTTGTCAAAATCCCTAATTATTTATTTATACATAAGTCATATCGGTGCAACTATATTATTATTTATTTGTGTAGAAATAGTTGTGGAATATGTTTTAGATTTATATAATACGTTATTAGTATCTAGCCGACAATTAACGTCAAAAAAGTATGTGTTTTTTTTATTTACTAATTTAATTTAAATTTGTTCTTATATATTATTCTTCTTATATGTGTAGAAGTAGTTGTAAAATATTTGTTAGATTTATATAATTCGTTATTATTTTATAGCCGACAAACAATCGTCATAAAATTATGTTTCATGCATGTCTGATTGCCTGTAAGTAGAATCGCAATTATCATTTTTTTAAGTATGTTGTAATTATAATGGAATGTATGTTGTAGTTTCTGTAGGTAATCTTAAATAAATAAATAAAAAAAATAAAAATATAAAATTTCGGAGAACAGAAAAATAGTAAATTATAAAAAGACTATGATTTTTCTATAAACCGAATTCCATAAGGACAAATACGCGGGCAGAAGTGTAATTATAATAATATATTTACTGGCAGAAAACCATTTCAACCAATTAAAGTAAGCTTCGCGTAATGGCATGGGATTGAAGGAATTGTTTCCATCGTCTACGTGACTCAGTTCTTTTATTGCAAAGTAAGATGCTTTTACGACAAATGGCAGGGGCTTATTCATAAGGCAGCTGTTTTGGGTTGAGCTTCAAAGTAATAAAGACAACCGTAACAGACACCGATATTTGAAGCTGAAATGCTCAACGAATTCACGGTCGTTTACTTAAACAATTGTTAGTATCTTGGTCTATTACTAAAAAATATTAAAATTCATTCCTCTTGTTTTACTCGGGTAATGTAAATCAGCCTTTGTCGTTTTATTCCCTCTACAGTCACGATTTTGGTTTAAATGAAATTATTAAAAATACTAAATTGTATTCGTGAAATATTAAATGTTTTTCCTACAATTGGTATTTGAATAATGGATACTTTATCGTTTAGTAGTTGATCTCTACATTCAATCCATTCTTGGGTTGACCTACTGTTATTATCGTTCTTTGTATGAATTCTTTTTATTTCAAAATTGAGATTGAAATGCAGATACGAGAATGTTTGACGGATGGCATAAAATCAAGATTCTAAATAATCTCAAACTAGAGACTTGGTATCAAAATTAGTCGGTAACGATGCGATTTTGAAAGAACAGTTGGGTTTTTTGATCGTTAAGAATGGGACACACTAGATGGTCAGATCATCACAGTAGTTTTATTTGCACATCAAGTTTTAAGGAGATTTATAAAGATAGGCACATATAATCCCCATTTCACGGCCCCTTTATTTTAAAGCGGTGGTTCGTTACCGCGTCGGAACTAAGTTATTGTGCATTCTAACACCTCGGCAAACTCTAAAATGCACACATGCATTCAGACGTGGAAAATATGTATTTGTGTACCCATTGAAATCTCAGCTCTAAAGATAAGAACGTTTAAATATACTACTCAGGTTAACTAATGAAATTGTCACGTACAACTATAATGTTGCAGTTAGTAGAGACCGATCAAAAACTAGACTTTGGCCCCACGAAGATTTTTGGGTACGAGGATTACGAAGGCTGCACTAAAAGTATCGGGAATGGAATATTTCCACTGTTCCTGTCATATTCAAATCTTTTTATACTCCTTGGTTTTAAAAATCTAATACCATTTATTTATTTAAAAAAAGATTCTCGGTCTTGTCACAAGGTCTTATCAAACTTGTTTAGTCGTTGAGAAAATGGAGTAGACTCAAGAAAATTCTAGAGCGATGATATATTATGACTTTAGAAGTGGTTTTGGAGACCCCAATTTCCGAATGGAATGGTTGCTTCAATGATTGGTTCCATCGTATGGACAAATGTGTCAAATTTTGCGGAGAATACATCGAAAAGCACTAAATACATTTTTAAATAGTAATGTTGTGTCACAACCTTGATTCCCGAGATTTTCAATGCCACCCGCGTATATGCACTATGCTAAGCCAATCGAAGCGCACACTCTAGTACCGCGAAACTATGCGTGATTTTGGCAGTAAAATTAATTTCAAGAGGGCAGTGTGTATTGTTGCTCTTTTATACTGAAACAGAAACAGAAAAGGCCAACGGAAATCTCACAAAGGCTAATTTCGTCGTCAATTAGCATGAAATGGTAAGGGACTGATCACGTCGCCAGAAAAGAAGGTGCAAGAAGGCTGATATTCATAATGATTAATAACAAATAAATTATTAATGTAAATTTATTTTTAAAACTTATTTTCAATAACACATTTTTAATTTAATCAAATAAAAACACTATTTTAACAATGCACAGTACATACTCATTGAACTTTCCACTAAATCCATTCAATTTCACATATAAGATATACACAGCACTAATGTTGCACAATACGTCAGATGTATAGCTACAGGTATACTGCTATAAGTATTTAGGTGATGCGAACTCAGGAAATTTGACCCATCCGAATAGTGTCTAACTATATAGTAACGCGAACCCATAAGATTCCCCGACCAAAAACTGCCCAACGCGGCTAGAGAACTTTTCAATTGATTTACTTATTTTTTTTAATATGAACTCTTTTGTACTGAAATGTATGCGATATGTAAACGAGTATTACTTACGACTTCTAAAGATCTATTTTAGAACACATACAAGCATGTAATCTGTACAAGATATCTTTATCAGAAACGTTCACTGAATATTTAATTACCTACGTGGTAAGCCACACAACAACGTCAATTAGTAAACAATTTATATCTGATGTATATGTTCTGTTTATAAATATTATAATACAATAATCTCCGATCTGATTTCATTATATACAAACTTACTTTGTACCAAAGTTTATGGACGATGAGGGATTCAAACCCGCGCCTCTTGGGCTATACAAATAAAATTTGAAAACAAAATTTTATGAACGATGCGGAACTCGAACCCGTGACTTCTCGCATACCGTGCGAGGGGTCTTCCAACTGAGCCAACCAATCGAGTAACAAAATTTTGTATGCTTTGTTCCACTCTCAGATTGTGGCTTCATCTGCAGGATTTACTTTACCGTAGATAGCCTGTTCAACCCCAATATTTGCATATTAGGAAATTGACTTGAAATGTCGCCCTTGCAAATCTAAGCAATTTGTAATGTTTTTAAAGTGATAACCCTCTCTTCTGGGATTAATTACACAAATTAAATTTGAAATCAAAATTTTACGAACGATGAGGGGCTTGAACCTGAGACGCCTCGCGTTGCGTGCGTATCATTTTAAAAACATAACAAATTCTCTTGGGTAATGTCCCAACGCTCGTCCAACTATTGGCTTAGTTACCCGAGAGGCGCTGGTTTGAGTCCCGCATCGTGCATAAATTTTGGTGTAAAGTTACTTTGTATATTTAATCTCAGAAGTGAGGGACATTACTTAAAAATGACCAACTGATGTTATTATGATTTCGTAATAAGGCACCAAGCAATGCTTATTTATTTTTAAGTGTAAATAGCTAAAGAGACTCCTTATAATGTGAGCTTAACTGCTAGTTAATTTTTCCATCCGTCCCGTTCAGAACGTTGCGTTTAAATTGATCCTGCCGTTTCAAAAACGAGGCAAATAAAAAAATTACGGATTGTAGTACGAAAGTGCCGGCAGAAGTGAAAACTTGAATATTTTTGGAATGGTTTATAGGGAATAATTTCGCACGAATAATGCTTTATTTATCAGTATAAAAGTACTAAAATTACGTGGTTAAATACAATATTTATTTATTGTGCCATCGTAGACAAAATGACAATTTATAGTACATAAAAAATTTAATACTTCAAAACTATTACAATTATTTTACATTGAAAAGTTTATCTCTTCGAAAAATCAACTTTAGTCCATAATATCGACGACTGTCTTACGAATTTTCGATCAGGTCACGTGTCAAACGCGAGTTTAACATTTAATACCCATCCAAAGAAAAGTGCTCAACGCCGTTACGGAAGTTTTCACTTCAAAAAAGGTTTTATGCTTGTTATATTTCTTATGACAGACACTAAATTATTTATATATTTAAGAATCTTTGTGTGAAACTTGCTGAAAGGCATGCAAATAGGTATTTGTTGTTTGTTAGTACGTTAAAATAAATTTAATTTCATAATTCGCGTAAATTGCTCATGTTATACTTCTAGTATGCTAAAGTGTAAAATTAAGAAGGGTCTTTTGGTTCACTGTGACAATAGTTTCGAATGACATTTGGATAAAATCTATACATGTTAATAAAAGTGAAGTGTCTGTTTGATTCGCCAAATTAACAGCTATTTACTATTCACAAAAGACCACACTTTAAAAAAATTGTCGGTCTATTTGTTTGTAAACACTCGTTTCAAAGGTTGTCAATGTATATCTTGACTTCATTTATTGTGGATGTTTTAACGTTTTTCATATTCATTAGCTGACCCACTTGCTCTCAGCCCATCTAAAAAAAAGCTTCTTGTTTTAGCTAAGAGAAAACGGCTTCACTAATTAGATACGGCTTTTGTTGTGTAAACAATGTGCAGGCAAAGTAGCGGAGAACTACTAGTGAACAAAATATAAAATATAAAAAGCGTTGTCAGAAGTGAAAACATCAAGGCGAGGTTATTAATGTATATATATATATATAAATGAATTGCTTTTCGTTAGTCTCGAAAAAACTTGAGAACGGCTGGACTGATTTGGCTAATTTTGGTCTTGAATTATTTGTGGAAGTCCAGGGAAGGTTTGAAAGGTGAATAAATATGAAAGTGTTCGGAATTAAATAAAAACAACAATTTTGTTTTTCCTTTGATTGATTTGATCGGTCGTCCGATATTTGTTTTGAATTTATTGACGCACAGTTTGACAGTTCTGCTGTGAAACAATTTCATTACAATAACAGGGTGCATATTTTACGATACGAAATAATTCTTGATTATATGAAATATTATTGACAAATTAATAAAAAACATATTATATTTTATTTATTATATACAGAACAACGTCTGTCGGGTCAACTAGTACGTACGTACCTACGTTCACCGAACTAGTCTCCCTTAGATGACATTAGTTGAATTCAGAAGCGTTTTCTTTACCACTTAGCTTTCTCAATTGGAAAATCCAGATCACTCGCAACATACACTGAAACACTTACATGTTTTAAAATACAAACACTGGAAGGCGCTAGGGACAAATTGGATTAACTTTTCTTAAACAAAAGTATAAACAGCGTCTATCTAAATCTTTTCTTGTGATGACCACGTAAAAACATGAAGAGAAAAGCCTCCTGACAGAACTATTTTGGGGATTAATTCACCTGTGCCGCGATTATGTTAAATTATAAACGATTCTAAATGCTAACACCTATTCAGAGATTCGTTGCCAAAGTATCGCAAAAATGTAAAAAAAATATAAAATAAAAAAATAATTAATATTTGTTTAGTATTTCTCAAATATTTGGTAGATTCTGTTCATTCTTAAGTTTCGTTAGATTATAGAATAGGGAGAATTTTATAATTTATGCTTATTTTATATAACTATTTCACAGATATTTTCTATGATGATATGTATAATAATATTGTAATTACCACTGGTGAATCTTAAAATAAAAATATCAAGATACTCAACAAGACAGAAGCTTAAGTACTCTGATTTTGAAGGCCAATATACATGTTATGGAATCGATAAATGAAATCAAAACAGATTTTGTATGCACCACGACAGCTATAATGATAGTAGTTTAAGTAAAAGCGATTACATTAAAATACCATTAAGTGAAGGAGTTTCCATATTGAAAAATAGTTCATCAAAATCTAATTTTTCAAATGTTTTAAATGCACTTCGTACAAGTCACTGCTAAAGTAGTTTTATCTCACTACAGTAAGAGATTATTACTTTTACAACTGCTTAAACTTTCTCAGTTATTTTACTAACGCGTTAGTGGTAAAAATATTTAAAAAAAAGGATTATAATACTATTTTGAACATTCATTACACTTTTACAGCTTCTAGAGATTATTAATTATTATATTTATTATAATTTTATCTTATTTTCTACATTTATGTATATAACATATTTATAAAAAAACAATATTACAAATATAAATATAAAAAATAGTGTCCCGCCGGCGTTGGTTCACGACAATTCCGCCGGTGGTTAGGGCGACAGACTGAGGAACTTCCGCACGATGCGAGCCGTTCCCAAAACAGCTTCTTTCTGTAAATGACCCTTAATCCAGTTATTAAGCGAGAGCCTCTTGAGATGATGGTCGAGGCTCTTTGCTATAAGACCGTTTACGGAAACGACTATTGGGACAATTATTTTTGAATCAACATCCCACATGTCAGTAACCTCGTGTGCTAGGTCTAGGTACGTCGACAATTTGTCTATATATAATTATTATTATAGATTTTAAGGCCAAATGATATTTTTTTTCAATACTCAGATATAAAGAGAATATAATATTATATGTATATAATATAAATTCGTTTTGGTTTGTTAAAAATGAAATTGCATGTGGCGGCGTCGGTTATCTACTTCCTTTAAACATGGTGGAGGGAAGTTATGTCGAAATCTATGAATTTGTCTGTAAAGTGGCGGTACTTGTGATAGCTGTACCGAAAACCCTGCTATGGTTGATAAATTTAAAGATTTTCCTTAAATACAAAAAATTGCATTTATGTAAGTTCAGTCGATTGAGTATTTACTTGAATCACTTATTATAAATATCTCTAATTAGATTACAATTATCATCTATTAGATTTAATAAAGTGAATATGAAATTTTTGTCACTTCTTCTTATTGAAGCACAACTTATATTGTATGATCTACAAGAATGAATAACTTTTGAATTATAGTTTGAAGATGAAGCATTGAGACAGTAAAATTGATTTTGTATCCAAAAAATACTAGGTCGTTGATGACTCCCATCCCATCTTGCTAACGCGACAGTTAAGCTAATATTGCCAGCTATCATATAAAACACTATTATTATAATGTTTCATGAAGAGATATAGATAATATTCAGCAATTTTATGGGTAGGTAATCTGGGCCGACCATTTATTCGGTCGCAGCCATTTTTCAATCTGAAGCCGCTTATCCTCTTTGTTTGAGTAGTGCCTGAATCTTCGGGATTCATAGTACGTTTGTCGTTGAATGGAATTTTGATTCATGTTTGTGGAAGTGTCATATGTCGAAAAATTTATTCTTTTGAACATAAAATTGTAGGTTATATAGAAGATTCGCTCAATTACAAATTATTTGGTATTTTGAAAGCAAATACTAGAGAATAGAATGTTCAAAGTTAAATGCGTTTTAAGTATCAAATATTTTATTAAAAGCAATATAGAATAAACTATATAAATAAAAATTATCGTATATTGGATGTATCAACCTTTAGAGCTTGAATTCAATGTTTGTGTAAGGATGCTTCGTGAGCATGATGGTCGTGATTACTGTCATAATTAGTAATCGCATCGAACAAATACAAATTGTTAACTATAACATATCAAACTGTCACTACAAGCAGCACCCGTGCACGAATTTCCTTCGCACATATATGAGGGAAGGAGACGACCCGGCACACGACGCCGCCACAAGCAATGCTTATTGCAAATTAACGCCAGGTTTGTAGAATATGATATCTATATATATAAAAAATGAATTGCTGTTTGTTAGTCTCGCTAAAAGTCGGGAACGGCTGGACCGATTTGGTTAATTTTGGTCTTGAATTGTTTGTGGAAGTCCAGGGAAGGTTTAAAAGGTGAATAAATATGAAAGTGTTCGGAATTTAATAAAAGTAACAATTTTGTTTTTCGTTTGATGTGTCCCCCGTCGTCCGATATTGTTTTATATGGACATATTTTCTATGAGAGAATTTATTGGCGCACGGTTTGACAGTTCTGCTGTTAAACAATTTCAATACAACAACAGGGAGCATATTTTACGAAATAATTCTTGATGTTATGATATATTATTGACAAATTCATAATAAACATTTATTATATACAGAACCTTGGCCCATTGTTATTTAACATATTTATTAATGATGTTTTGCAATCTTTTCAAAATTCTAATATTTTACTTTATGCGGATGACACCAAAATATTTAAAATAATAAAAGAAAAACAGGACCTTGTTGACCTACAAAGCGATTTAATTGAGTTAGGAAACTATTGTTCCGCTAATGACTTATACCTCAATGTTGACAAATGCTGTATGATAACATTTTCGAGGAAAAAAATGCCAATTTTCTTCAAATATAAAATAAACAATAAACCCCTTAAAAGGGTGTCAGAAATAAAAGACCTTGGGGTAACGCTAGATTCGGCTCTCTTATTTGAAAATCATATAGACAATATGACAGCAAAAGCTTATAAAATGCTTGGTTTTATATTCAGACAGGGAAATGACTTCAAAAATATTCATACTTTTAATCTTTTATATAATGCTTATGTCAGACCATATTTAGAATATGCCTCGACTGCTTGGAACCCACGTTATACAAAATATATAGATGCTATAGAAAGTGTACAAAATAAATTTATTAAAAGATTAAATTATAAGTTTCAAAATTGTTATACTCCTAAATTTAATTACCTATCTTTACAACAGCGTAGAGAATACAGAGATCAAGTTTTCCTTTCAAAATATTACATGACTTAATTGATTCCAATCGTATTTTAAGTAACATTAAACTTAACTGTCCAAAACATTATACACGTTCTATAGATACATTCTTTATCCCTGTTCGTAGAACTAATTATACTAGCAATTGTTTTATTATAAGAGCATGCAACACTTATAATAATAATTATAGTCACTTAGACATTTTTCATAGCAGCTATCCAACTTTTACTAAAAAAATTATAGAATATCTTAAACATTCTTAAAATATGTCCAACCGATAAATTTGATAAATTTTGTTTCATTTGTATTTTTGTGTATTTTTTTCGCCTTATGTTTAATTGTATATAAAATCGTTATATTTTGTATTATATTCACTCCTACTTTGTTTATATTTAAGTGGAAACTTTATTGGCTTGTGTAATATAAATTATGTGTTACAATGTGTATATAACTTAAGCTGTTTGTTTTCCAATAAATAAATAAATAAATAAATAAATAAATAAACAACGTCTGTCGGGTCAACAAGTAATATATAACTTTCTTATTTGACCATAGGCAGTATTATGTATTGTAGCCTTATTTAAAGTTCTCATAATATTCGATAGTTATCTTTTAAACTTCCCGTTGAAGAGTTCACGAAATCTCTAATCCCCTAACTTCACTATGACATTTATTCGAATTCGAAACGCTGACATCCGACGATGTATAAGATCAAAGAATTCGTAAGCGAAAGATATTTCAGACTTTAGCCATAATTCTGCGTAGTACGAGAAACGCGAATTTTCTTAGTCAAAGTAAACATGTGTACAACCGAGTCAGTACGTAGTTTACGAACGTAAAACATTCAAACAGATTGCACCAAATCAATCGTGCAATTTTAGATCTAGTTTAAACAGCAGATATTTATGTGAAGCGATAAATATGTTGTTTCTCAGCAATAAAATTGAGTGTATTCTGGAAAATAATATGTTTGCTTTGATAATTCGGAAAGGAAATCTTACAAGGTAAATTCGCTTACGTAGGGTATATCGTTATTTACGTAACGGTCAGTAACAATTAATTCTCCTCGAGTATTTGTAAGGTTTCCAAGAATTTCATTGGCTTCCGCCATAGAGGTTCGTAATCTACTTTTATAAGTATTGAAATAATATTAATAATGACAGAATATTGAACTTAATTCCAATTAAAAGTCATTTAGATAACATTACACGCTTTTTATTACCTTTAACTGTATGTATGTTTGTTTGTAACCGACTCATTTCGGCACAACCTTGATCCACTTTAAACGGCTAGATTTCGTTCAAACTTTGTAGATTTATCTAGGACCTATGACACTACATTAATTTGATAAAATTATACCATTGTTCAATATGCAAAATAAAATTTTTGTTAATTGTATTCAAATATTTATTGCATAGGCTCTGTAAATACTGAGGGTATGAATACGTTTGTCACAATTATAATTAAGTAATTCAATGTTACTTCTTTTACAACCTTTTTTCAAAATGTAAGGGTTTATTTATGTGTCTATACCTACAGCAATGAATATCAGAACATTAACATAATATTTTAACTTAGCCATTCTAAACATGTCTACCTATTACAAGCATTCCCATAAAGACAAGTTACATTTTATTTACTTTTGGTTTTGCAAAATAATTATCTATTAATAATAAAAATAAACATATAATATAAGCTTATTTTGGTAACATATTGAGTATTGTTTCAATTACACATACTATATGTAATATTTAAAACATGATATAAAACACATATAAAATATTAAATTTATTTTAGATATTTTATTTTGTAAATAGTATTCTTAATATAACCTCATTTAAAATTTCAGCATTTCGCAGGAAGCTCACAATATTACATGTTTTTAAATTGTTATCAGTACTTTAGTCCCTGTTAATTTCCTTTGCCAATTGTCTATTCATAGATCGACGCACTGACAATCTAATATACACAACGTGAATGAGATAGAAGAATTAAAATACCCAGAGGTTTTATCTTTTAACTTTGAAGTCTTTAACGTTTATCTGATTGGTAGTTTGATGCTATTTATATTTAAAATAAAACTTTCAGGTAGTAGAAATAGAAATATATTTATTTACGATATGAAGTGACAATAACATTTATTTATTTATTTATTTACCACAGCAACTATCATTACAGATATTACCTAATGCGACAGTTACAAACAAACACAGCAAACAACAAACAAATCATACAATCAAACATTACATTACAAATCATATATCACACCAGAAAATACTAAAACTTGAACTATCTACCATAACATACTACATATAACAATACCCTTGGGAGTTCACTCCACGTACACTCAAAAATGTCCACTTTGTTGTGGAGTTCATTTATATGGCGAAGGGCTCTAGCAAGACTCAAGCAGCACATAACTTGTTGTGCTCCTTCCCGCGCAACAACTTCACCACATACGCTGCTAGAAAAAAATCCCTGCGGACGCTCTTATTGCAACAACAATTGGTAAACGTCATGAATTTTATTGAAGTAGGCGTTACTTTGCGGAAATCCATAATTATACAAATGATTTCAGTTTTCTTTAGTGTTAATTCCGCCAATATTTGTCTTTAAACAATTCGACACGTGTTTCGCCTCTACACGAGGCATCCTCAGGACGTGTTTTGTCTGCTAAAATCTGGCACGAGGCTGTTTTTTGAAAGGACGTGTTTTCTATCCAAAATCTGGCACAAGACCGATTTTGGTGAGACAACACGTCCTGAGGATGCCTTGTGTAGAGGCAAAACACGTGTCGAATTGTTTAAAGACAAATATTGGCGGAATTCACACTAAAGAAAACTCAAATCATTTGTATTAACTTCATGAAGCTACATCAGTTCGTAAAGGGGTTTTCACATGAGAAGAAGAACTGATAAGAAACCTACAGCCCGTCTTTAAAATCACATAACAACTTTGTAATCTAAAATTATACAATTTTAGATGGGCCTGCGTAGAACCAGACAAGAACTATGCATCGTTATCCTCTATATAATATACGAAACTATAGTAAGCCTTCTCTTTTAAAGAAGGTTTATTAAATTTGTGCTCAAAGCGTTCTAATATACCGTCTGATATTTTATTGTAAAATTCTAATTCTAAGGAGCGCTTAACTCTAGCTAACTTATTGAACAGCACGTACAGTTTATTCTTTCTTCTTGAATTGAATGAATTCAAATCATTATTTTTCTTGAATTCAGTAATATTTCTTCTAACATTCATTATTTATATTTTCCGCAGTTAGTCTCTTGGCCGGTTTACCAGTCGGAGGCTCCTTTGCACCGAATGCCGGCTAGATTATGGGTAGCACAACGGCGCCTATTTCTGCCGTGAAGCAGTTATGTGTAAGCATTACTTTGTTTCGGTGTAAAAGGCGCCGGAGCTAGCGAAATTACTGGGCAAATGAGACTCGACAACTTATGTCTCAAAGTGACGAGTTCAGTTGTAGTATCGTTCAGAATTTTTGGGTGTTTTAATAATCCTGAGCGGCACTGCATTGTAATGGGTAGAGCGTATCAATTACCATCAGCTGAACGTCCTGTTCGTCTCGTCCCTTATTTTATAAAAAAATATAAATTGCTCTAATAGCCCTCTTTTGGAGCTTAAAAATACTATGACATGCCGCATAATTCCCCACAATAACAAACCATATGACAAAATGCTTTGGAAGTACGTAAAAAAGACCAAACGAGCTGTATTTTCATCAGTCCACTGCCTGATCTTCTTTCAGATACCTAATATATTATTGAAGTAAAAACTTCTTTAGCGGCGTTGAGCACTTATCTTGGGAGGGTATAAAATGTTAAACTCGCGTCAGGACACGTGGCCTGATAGAAAATTCGTAAGACTGTCGTTGAAATTATAATATAATAATATTGACACACTTTTTACACAAATTATCTTGCCCCAAGTTAAGCATATATAGCCTGTGTTATGGGTTACAAGACAACGATATATTTAATACAATATACTTACGTAAACATACATAAATTCATATAAAAATACATAAATACATTTAAACATCCATGACTCGGAAACAAACATCCATATTCATCATATAAATGCTTGCACCTACCGGGATTCGAACTCGGGACCTCTAGCTTAGTAGGTAGGATCGCTAACCACTCGGCTATACAGGTCGTCATGGAAGAAACTTGATTTTTCTGAGAGATAAACTTTTTTAATTTAAAATAATTGTAAAAGATATGAAGTGTTAATTTTTTTATGTAATATAATCTGTCATTTTTGCGGACGATATCGCAATAAATTAATATTATATTTTACCACATAAATAAAGCAAATCGTGCGAAATTATTCCCTAACCATTCCAAAATATTCAAAAATGCACAACGTTAATGTTCAAGTTTTCACTTCTGCCGGCAGTACCAGAGTGCAACCCGTTATTTTTTTTTTCTACAAAAGACCTTTGAATCCTCGATAATCAAATAGTCATTTTATTACATCAAATCTCGGGTTATTAAATACTTTTCACTAGTATAATGTAGTGTTATTTTATAATAGCTTATCTCAAATGTTTATCGTATCAATCGAACGTTCAATTTCAAAGTTTCATTTCATGAAAGTGGAACGTTGAAACAAACAATATCCAGACTGTGTATGTTCTTTTGAAGTATTTTCTTATCTCTGTTTGTTGTTAGTAAGCGCGAACTATCACTACAATTTCAAACACCAACATCATTTCCTTTAAACATTAGGTTTAGTTTAAATATTGTTTGTACTATTTGACGGTCGACGAACGATCAAGTTATGTGGAAATTTTAACACATCATTGATTATTTTATGCCGTATGCGTCAGTGTTAAATAATTGGCACTTTTAAAAGAAGGAAAAAGTGCGGTAAATTTGTTGTAACAAAGTCTCTTATATGAAGTTGAACCTACAAATTATGAATTTGAACTACTCATTATAAAACATAAATATAGTGACATTTTAAATATCGTTTTATAAAGGTGTCTGCCAACTATACCGTAGCATTGCATTTTTTGTGAGAAATGAAACACAAAAAAACGTGCATTACCGTTTGGTGTGTAAACGTGAAAATAGGTACATGAAAAGAGAAGTAAAAAAAATCAATAGTATGCGTGCACACACACACATTCACACACTCACGTTTTTTTGTGAATTTGTGTGTGCATGCGTGTACTTATGTATTTGTAATAGAGAAGACTAGTTTTCAAATAGATATAATATTACGAATCCCATTTTACATTTCCCCATTTTACATCGCATTTTAAATAAAGATTCAAACTATTTAAGTTATTGCTAAATCTAAGCAAGTTTTATTGTAATAATAAACATTTATATAATGTGCAAATATATCAAGTGAATTAAACAATAATACAAAGAATACTTATTTACTCTGCAAGTTCCTAATTTAGATATAATAATACCTGTGACAGCGCTTTGGCAGCTATTATAATATTTTATTATCTCATTTTTAAATATTCGTATATATAAATAAAGTATTCATCAACAGTGCAGTTGCATAAATATACCTAATTAGAGTTATTTAAGACCTGCTTCTTAATAACCAAAACAAACTAGATACGGTACATAAACTCCGCATGACTTCATACATTCGTCCCGCAATATTATGTTTAAAACAAAGCAGTGCCACTAAAATTATATTAATATTCATTAGCCTTGGAAAACGGAGCGCATCTTGGAGATAGCCTCGTTACTAAAAGTGCCATGTATAGTTGTCAGAAGATCGTGACATGACTTTAAAGGTACAGAGGGGATGTCAAAGAACTTTATGTTAATCTTGGAAAAAGAAGAAATACAAAACAGGATGTACATTATTGGTTTATTACTATCCGTAGGGAGCCTGGCTGTAGTTGGAGTTCAGTGGAGATATTTCCCTCTTTTGGTACAAGAGGGGGGCCACACACAAAATGCTCATATTTATATATTTACTTTATTGGAGACAAAAACAGAAAAAAATGATTAAATATGCGTTCAAACAATAACTAATTAAAATAATTACAATTATTGTTCCCTTGGAACGTCTCACTGAAATCGTAGATGTTAAAGATAAAAGCGGCATCTGTTCACAAAAGTTTATCGCAGCAAAGTTAAGTAAAACTTAGTAAAAGTAAGCTATATAGCTCACTTTTATTATATTGTAAAACTTGGATATAAAACACAAAATAATAAGATTTAAGTTTGATTAGAACTTCCTTTTTTTAGATTTATAGGTAAATAGGGGGCACAAATCACATGATGGGGAGTGGTGAGGTAACCAAACAAGGACATCCGCAACACGAGGGCTCAAGAGTGAAAGTATTCTCTATTCTTGTGGGTCCCTAAGTCGTATCGGTTCGGGAAAACAGCAGCCGGTAATTGATTCGACAAAGCTGTGCGCGGCAAGATACTTATTGCAAGACGCGCGCTTGTAGAATAACCAGACGTATACGTGGTGCGGGTTGAACTTTGAATTTTGCTGTCCGGTGGTGGAATTTGGCTGCTGATACCAATCCAAACAACTGCTCTGATCACACTCCGGGATAAAACTGGTAGTACATGAAGAGAGAATCTTTGGAGTTTGATAAGTGTAATACAAGTAAAACCAACTCAACTAAAAAAATGCTAAGTCCCCTTTCCTTAACCCGGAAAACTCCATTACTCGAAATTTTAGCCTTCCATAGGTTGAAATAAGTTATTATTACTACCATTTTTCTATAATTCCTAGAAAATTAGTACGTTTTATCTTGAACATAGCAGTGTTTTTATTTAATTATTATAGTCTAAAGATTACCAGAAATAGTTCCACTCAACTGTCGATCGATTTTGAGGACCGCGACGTTACAGGATAGGCGGTGTTAGTTCTATTATTTTAATTATTATTATGTATATGCTTCGATTAAAGATTGGTCTCCGCTGCGCTCCAACTAGATACCGCACTACATAAAAACAATAGCTTTTTTATTACGGCAACTATTAGATGCTCGTAGAAGTTCAATTTTCAGAGTAGATACCATAATATATAAAAAAGATGTATGTTTTTTCCTATATATATATATCGGGAGGTATATTTAATATATATATATAAGTGTATACACACAAAAAACCGACCCAAATACTCCTAATCACTGATTCTGACGATAGAAATATTTCTATGTTATTTAATTTTAATATTAATCTTTGGCCTCCAAAACGGGTGGACTGTTCTTAATGAAATGGCATCTAAAGCGATTGATCTAGTGAAGTTCGCACGTTTTTATACAAAAATAGGTTTCGAATCGAAATAAAAACTATTCAGTCTCTCAAGTTGAATTAAACTCCACTTAGTGCGCAAATTCTAATTAAAATTAGTTCAGTAGTTTAGGAATTTCATCACGGTTGAACAACACGATACGATAAAGACGATATATATAAAGATTTAATAGTTATATTTCGTATTATAAAAGATCGTCTTGATGTAGTATTCACACATAGTTTTTGTTATAACTCCGAGTGCTATAAAGGTTCAGAAAAAACAAAATAAATCGCACAAGACGCACTTCACAGCCTCTAGATTCTCCGGAAAATATTAAGTACTTCCTTTTTTGGAAAGCTCAAAATCATCAGTTTTCTTCGAATTTTACTCGTTAATATGTGAAGCTCACGTATGTTTGACGTATATATAAAATATAATTTACTTCATCATCCGCCGTAGGTTATAAAAAACAGATTAAAAATAATTTATAGATCATAAATACGTTAAGAATTTGATCCGAATTGATAAATATCAGATCAGCCCGTGGCTATAAAATATGAGTTTTAATATTGCAGCATAATTAAAAAATGTACATCCCGTAGTAATATTTTATTAAGGGCGTACAAATTTTCAAGCATCAAAACGTTTTAACCCTTTTATATTTCATTAATGAAGTATTTGCAGTGAAATGCCTTGTTGCACAAAGATTTGTAAAGCAAATAATGTTATCTGAACATTTGCAACGGCGACAAATCTTTGTTCGCCGATGCCATTGTGTGAAATAATATTGTATTATGCTAAGTACACAGGATAGTATTACAAAACAATTAGTAATTAACTATTTGTCCACACTGAAAGGGATGCAGCGTTTCCTTTCTCGTGTAGTTCTCTCGAAAAACACCGATAGGTATCATTGCCTTTTTAAATATACTACTTTTGAAGAGATTCAAACGCGTGTAATGTATTTACATGGTCATGGGAAACTCATGGTGTGACCATTTTGATTGAAGAGTAGATGAAACTTCGAGGTTAATATACAGTGTTAGCTTAAACACGTATATAAATAATTTAATTTTTACAATATTAAACCGCGTAATAAATATTAATATAGTCATGGGGATACATGGCGTGACCATGTTGATTGTATACAGTTATGAAAAGACATGCTAAATATTGTTAATCCTAACTGTTAATATTCAGTTCATACTCACACGCTTTAAAAATTTTATATTTCTTCTCATGTTAGTAAATTTTTTTTTTTGGAATAGGAGGACAAACGAGCGTACGGGTCACCTGGTGTTAAGTGATCACCGCCGCCCACATTCTCTTGCAACACCAGAGGAATCACAAGAGCGATGCCGGCCTTTAAGGAAGGAATGAAATCTTTATAATGTTTTAGTAAATATATATAATATTTTATTATACTAGTTGACTCGAGGGGTTATTTCGCATGGTTGCACATGTTTAATGTTATTTAATTAAATGAAAATAAGTAAATTAAGATATTTATTAATTTAAAAATATTTATTTAAATAAAAGTAACGAAATTAGTCTTATAGTATTAATTTAATTATTTTTTTATCGCTTTTAGTATTAATTTACATAACGAGTTTGCACCGTTTTAAATTTTTTTGTTAAATCTAAAATTACAAAACAATTTTTTTTTGTTAGAATGAGGAAGACAAGTTATTAGAATTATTAAATGAATTATCAAGATTAAAATAAATAGTTATATGTACCTCCCGATATATTCAAAATTCCCTCCTAATAGTTATGTAATATGTCATTCATGTCACAGTTTTTATTCAATAATTACTCATTTGTCTTTAAATCTATGCTTACCAAGGTCGAAATCGAATCGTGTCCGTAAACAAAAACCGGATTATGGAATCGTATTAATAAAACGCACTTATCGACTTAATTGACGCTGCAATTTTATAAATACGTTCCAACCTTGCTCCTTCCTGCTAAAAAAAGACACATCCAAATACAATCACACTACACAGCACGTGGTGATTACCAGTTGTAAGAACAATGACTTCTAAATACGCACAAAATTGTCTTTTGTGATCTCAAGGTTGCATTTTAACAACACACTCCATTGACGTGTCGAACTGAATCAATTTGTACGCTCATAAAAAAAAGGGAGCAGTGTAATTGCTAAGCGATAAGGTATACACAAAAGTTCGTAGACATACGCCTCCTACGGTGGAAGGGACGCGCCGTAGGAGGCAGCGCGCTCAATCGCGGTTAGGTGAATACTGTGTGAGGTAGCTGGGAAGTAGTCGTTCGACGGTTCGCGCGAGGCACAAGCGAGCGATTCTGGTGTCCAGTCGTGTGAAGCGGACATGGGCCTACACCAGCACTCATCGGTTCGCTTACGAGCAAACTCACCGACCTGAATTATCCCCCGTGCGTTAATAACATTCATTTCATCCTGACCGAAGCGTGACGCCTCCTCGCGTCGTCTAACTCCATGACCTATAAGAACTTCTCTCATACTTAAGACCACATTTTAATAACTATACTCTGTTTCATATATATTTTATTTAATAAAATGCTAGCAAAATTCCTATATTTATTTACGGTATGTGTGGATTGATGCATCTTCTGTACGGACGCTTGAGTATTTTTTTTGCGACACTTTGCATATATTGTAATTGAAATTATTGGTGAATTACATTAAAAATAAGAAATTGTAACACCTAATCTGTTTTGAAAAGAGCAACCTTTGAGTTTCTTGCTCACGATCTCTTCTCTGAGGAAACCTGCTTTCCGAATGTGCTGTATGATTGTGTAATTACATTGTTATATATTGATTTACCTATGAAATAAAAAAATATTTGATTTGATTTTGATCTGATTTATTATATTTATTAAGCGAGCGTAAATTTAGATGGACCTTATATTAGGCTGATTAATGATCTAAAGTTGTCTCATAATTTTATTGAATATTATAAGACAACCCTCTAATTAGTACAATTAATAAACTTTAAGGTTTTTGTGCGTAATCTTTATAAGCGTTATATCATTTTGATATTTTCATTATGTTGATATTGTTTCCGTAATATCTTTTTTTATGTACATCGTGTGTGAACTGATGAATAAATACTATAAAATTAAAGGCTTTTATTGATTTTATTTATTAATTTAAGTACATTTTCTTTTAACTTATGCGTGTAAATCATGAAGTTTAAGTATTTTTGTTGGATCACTTCATTTATATTGTAGTAGCTGACCCGACAGACGCTGTTCTGTTAATAATAAAAAAACTCCTGCGAGTGGAATTTCGTAAGATCCGTTCTTAGCTGACCTCTACCCGGCGAAAGGAATATTCCTACCAAATTTCAAGTCTCTACGGCTTATGGTTCCAGAGATATTGTGATGAGTGACTATATACGTGGAAATATATCTTATATATATATATATATATATATATATAGATTAGAATAATTTATAAAATGGTGATTTATTGGTGTTATTGAAACTCAACCATTACCGAAGTGGTAAATTAATGTGAATAACTTTTGACATTCATGAGTATTATTTCTTAATTCAACTTTATTGAATAAATCTAATTTGATTTGATTTTAAAACATAAATTAGTTTTGATTTATATAAAACACAATATTATATGTTATACGTATATTGTATATGTTTTATATTACCGATAAATCGTATGTACCTTGTGACGGCGTTTAACAATGGGTGATAAGTGATAACTACTCAGCCATAATTAAACTTAAGCGCTTAGTTTAATTTAAATTGTTAGGTGAAGTAATAATTTATTTCGAATTGAATATTACTGATCTAATTAAAAAAGGGTGTAAAAACCGGTTTTTAATTTAGTGAGATAAAGATTTAATTTAAATTCGAGCTGAATATATTTTATTTTTATGTTAATTATAATGAATTTTATAACACCGTGAATATTTAAATAAATGTTGAACTTATATGCTAGTAATATTTAAATATTAGATCATTATATTTTACTACTTTATTTTACATATAACTTTACTTTTATTGTTTATTCTTCATAATATATAATTTGAATTATACTGCTTATTACATATTCCCGTGTGTTTTATTATAATATTATAGACTGGTTGGGGGGTACTTACAAGGATTCAAATTCTAAAATTAAATAATTAAAACAATATGTTATGTTTTTTTTAAAGTCATACCCTCACTTCTCTGATTAATACACAAATAAAATTTGAAAATCAAAATTTTATAACGAGGCGGTACTCGAACGGTTAGCTCAGTTGGTCAGAGCACCGGCATGGAACGCCGGAGGTCGTGGGTTCGAAACCCGCATCGTTCATAAAATTTTGTTTTTCAAATTTTATTTGTGTATTAAATAATTTATTCAAAATTGGATTTAAATCCCTTAATGGTTGAATCCGATAATTATAATGAATTTTATTCTGCAAATTTTAACAAGGCGGTCAAATTGTAAGTAGAGGTATTTAGTGAGTATTAGATGTGTAGATGAATATTCTTTTTTGTTATTTGCTTTTCGTTCTCGCGACAGGCTTCGCCATGCTCACTTATTGCTTGTGGCGACGACGTGGGGCGGGTCGGCCCCTTCTCTAAATATGGTTGAGAGTACCGTACGGCACCCTATTCCCTCACCAAGTTCTGATCCTTATTTTGTATAAACAAAATATTATAAGATGGTTAATTTTGCATGGTCTTATAGCTTCTTTCGACAGCTTTCTGATCCTAATATAATAAGCAATCTATTACTACACGTAAAATCCCTCTCCCTCCTTCTCTTTCCCAAGATCCCCCCCCCACCCCACACCCCTCTTATATTTATATATTATATATGTATGTATACATATCTATGTATTTATTTACCTTAGTTTTTAAGTTAGTTTTTAAGTTCTAGTCATTAGTCTTAAGTTAGGTTAAGTGATAGGTTAATATTACGTTATATCAATAGCAAATAGCCAGGTTTTCCCAGTTTCCTGGATTCCCCCCCCCACAAACCTCATGTATTAGTTTTTAAGCATAATAAAGTTTTATCCCTCAATACGTAGATAGGGTTGTAGAAATAAGTTTTCTGATACCTACATATATAAGGCTTAATTGTAAATTGCTTTAATAAGTAGATTTAAGTAATTTTGTATATATAACTTAACACCAAATATAGAAATTTTGAATTTGATTTTTTTTTTTTACTACACGTAAAATAATACGCATTGACGCTGCGCGAGCGCCAAAATCACGCCAGGAACGGAAAGGCTAGTTGACCGTACATGAAATTCGTCTCGAATAAAACGAATGAAGCGCGTACAGGCTTATATAAACACGCCGATACCACCAATGCTTGTCATCGCTTCCACGATGATGTCTCCAGTATCCCTTCCAAGATGACGTCTCCTTATTAAGCAGTACATAATTCATAGTATGAAAATAGTTAAAGTAAAACAAGGTGAGTCGTATTTATATCAGTTCATTGTCTTATCTATTTAACAGAGTAAACTGTAGAACTGAGCATATCAGCCAATCCTTCAATACGGGGTCCATTGAAATTTGGAATTAAGAGTTATTACTCTTACTTCCAAATTTATATACCAAGAAATATAGCAAAGTTTTGTAGCTTCGTTTCATATGATAATTCTTTTTTTATTTGAAAGCTGGTGCTTCCCGAGTAGTTTGTTATTGTAATTTGGTCCAGATCTGACAGTGGAATCAATGAGAAAATCATAAAAGTCTTAAATTTTGCTATACATACGTATAGCAAAGTGGATGATAAATTTACGAATAACTCAAAATCGCGCCATCCGATTTCGATGATTCTTTTTTTATTGGAAAGGATATACTTCAAAGATAGTTTGGTTTGGTTCTGTTAACAGTATCCATGACAAAGTAACGAAACACTGTCTGTAATCAAATTGCAAAGTACTTACGTTCATTGCTGCATTGAAAAAATTTGTATATTTACACAAATTTAGACAAATTGTTAGTTATTGTACTTCAAATTCACTAAAAAATCATAAAATAAAAAAAAAATAACAAAAAAAAACAACCGCCTTCAAAAACACTATTCCAAAACAATAGATATAATGTGCACTAAAAAGTATAAAAATAATTGCGTATTTTTATACAATCTAATTAATTAATTTTATTCTAGTTACGATTATTGTAATTTTTGGAGTTGGTGTCATCCATGATAGGTTTTTTACTACATACATAGTTATAGGTGAGACCATGAGATGTGCTTGAGTCGTGAGGAGGCGAGAGGCGAGAGCGGGTTGCGGCGGAAGGACACCGATTCCAAAAATAACAATAATCGTAACTAGAATAATATTAATTAATTAGATTTTATAAAAATACGCAATTATTTTTATACTTTTTAGTGCACATTATATCTATTGTTTTGGAATAGTGTTTTTGAAGGCGGTTGTTTTTTTTGTTAAAAATTTATATATTTGATTTTGTTGGTATATTTATTTAAAATAAAATTTTGTCATAAAGTTGAGTCTTATAAATGACTTGTAATGAAACGTATTTTACTTAACTTTTGTTGTTGTTAAAGTCGGAATCAGGTTAATTAATTAATCGGGTTAATCTGATTAAAAAAAATCGAAAATACACACAATACTAATTATTAAGTTTAGCTTTAGTGCGGGACTTCGTCCATATTAGACCTTGTACAAATGCAAATAAAGGCGTCGAACTAAAGTCAGATAAAAATCATTCCTTCTTTTTATTTACCTAGCCATACAAACCAAGTCTTTCTCTGTCTTTCGTTGTTGTTCGTATATATGGACCCGGGCTAAAATTCGTATAGCGCTCCTTCAGTGCAATTGAAAATTTCAGGTTAAGAGTATTTTATCCTATTCCATACCTCGTAGTTTGTGGGAAATTCATCAATAATGGTCGATTAGTTAAGGCGTGAAAACATAATAAATAAACAAACAATAGTTGTGCCATCCAAGACAGATTCGTAACAACATACACAGGTGAGATGTGCTTGAGTCGTGAGGAGGCGAGAGGCGAGTGCGGGTCGCGGCGGAAGGACATCGATTCCATTATATCTATTGTTTTGTAATAGTGTTTTTGAAGTCGCTTGTTTTTTCGTTAATTTTTTTTTATAGTTTAATAAAGTGTTTTCATTTATCCAATTTTAATATTAATAAAGATACGCCAACAAGCTTAAGCAAAACATGAAAATACAGTATGAACGGAATAGTTTCGTTATAGATATGTTTAGCTCTTGTTGTATTAAATAAAAAAAACAAGAATAAGGAGTTTAGGGAAGTATACATTTATTGTAATAAAACTATTTAGCAATAGAATAGACTATAAAATTCCAAACATCCCCAAATATTTCCATTAATTCAAAATTATCATGAAGCGTTTTATTAAATAATCTAATAGTGCTGTGTCATGATGGATGATGATCCATTACATTGGTTCTCGGAGTGACAAGATGAAATAATTATTGATGATTATGAAGTCCTGGATTGTCCTTTATATAAGTATATAAATCCAGTGTCCTGCTGTTTGTTTCCAGAGAACTCCTAAGCTAATGAACGGATTTTAATAGGATAGTTTTTATTTCAATTTGGGACCGATAATTATTTTTATTTACAATATTTGTTTTATATCTTCTATGAGAGAATTTATTGACGCACGGTTTGACAGTTCTGCTGTGAAACAACTTCATTATAACACCAGGGAGCATATTTTAGGAAATAATTTTTGATACACGGACTAGTAAACAAATAAGGACTCCGTGTCACCTTACATAACAGTGTAGCACCAAACCAAGCCGATTAATGTGTGAAATACATAGCCCCACGCACACACTTACACTACTACAGGCCGATAGGCGGCCATTATGAGAATTGTCATCGTCTGTGACAGATCAGTTTCCGTCTCAATAAAATATTTTGAAAATGCCGTCGTGCGTTGTGAAAAAGTGTAAAAACGATACTTTATAAGTATTTGTGAGCATATATGATTATTAAAAGGAGAAAAAATTGTGTAACTAGTATCCCCCGCACACACACTAGCATAACGGTGCTTCACTTGCTAATATCACGGCGCGGAGTCCTTCTTTTTTTACTAAAACACGGACGTTTTGATGTTATGAAATATTACTGACAAATTCATAAATAACAATATTTTGTTTATTTTGTACAGAATAACGTCTGTCGGGTCAGCCATCAGCTATAATATAAGGACCTGGTTGGGGTAAATTAAAATTATGTAAATAGTAAGCCTTGTATACGACGACGATATTCGGGAGATTTTAATTTATCATTATTGGAAAAATAGGGCTCGATAAGGGTTAAAGCATTAACAATTTACTTAGATTATTTTCTGCCGTGAAGCAGTAACAAGTACACATTATTGTGTTTCGGTCTGAAGGGCGCCGTTGCTAGGGAAATTACTGGGCAAATGAGACTTAACATCTTATGTCTGAAGTGACGAGCGCAATTGTAATGCCGCTAAGAATTTTTGAGTTTTAAAAGTATCCTGAGCAGCACTGCATTGTAATTAGTAGGGCAGTTCAATTACCATCAGCTGAATGTCCTGCTCGTCTCGTCCCTTATTTTCATAAAAAAAAATAATGGGTTTCCTTACAAACATCACTAAGATAATTTATAGCAATCATTTATATGATGAATGTGAATGTTTGCTTCCGAGTCGTGGCTGTTTATATGTATTTATGTATGTTTAATTAAGAATATTGTATAAAATATATCATTGTCGTGCACCCATAGTACAGGCTAAGTTTGGGACAAGATAATTTGTGTGTAAAGTGTGTCAATATTATTATTAATAAACTTGAAAAGGAAACCAAATAAGGCATTACAAACGGTATAATCCCATCAGATCTATGAAATCACATAATTTAATTCCAGTTCAGTGAACAAAGTTGATTAATTTCCTAACATAAACATCGTGTGACGTTGACAAATTTTCGATTCAAATTTGCTTGCAATATCCAACATTAATATAAATTTATCTATACTTACATTGAACTGAGAGAGGGGGCTTAGTAAATTTGTTTATATGTAGATAGAACAACTAATACTAGGCAAAAGTGGGCGTACTCAAGCCAGTCTCGACCAATGTGTAACGTTGACGTGTTCTGTTAAACTTTGCTAATAATTGAAACGAAAATGGATTGCGTAGTAAAATTTTGTAAAAATAATACTACAAGAAATAAGAGAGACACTGGGATCACATATCATCAGTGAGTATTTTGTATTTTATTAATTTCAATGTAAAATAACACGAAGTGTACGTGTCAAAATTTGAAAGATGCCATTGAGTGTCAAGATGCCACGTACACAAGCATCAAATAGTTGCCGTACCTTATTAGGTTTTTATTAAAAGGCTATTGTTCTTAGGTAGTGCGGTATCTAGTTGTAGCGCAGCGGAGAAATCCTTAACCTAAGCATTGCACCTACAACTATGAAAACTCTATTCCTATTTGACATTACTAGCATTCTATAATATAAAAAAAGGATAAACTAACGTACTAACATAATTTAGAAACAGATTCTTACATTAATTTTTTGCTAAAATAATGACGTAACCTAAGATTAAGGATTGGTCTCCGCTGCGCTCCAACTAGATACCGCACTACCTAAGAACAATAGCTTTTTTATTACGGAAATTATTAGATGCTTGTGTAGGTGGCATCTTAACAATGGCATCTTTCAAATTCTGTTACATGAGCTTCGTGCTATGTCACGTGCTTATATGCGTGAAAAGTTTGAAAATTCAAAATATAGTGTTTTATTAAACTTTTACCAGTATTTAGAGCTCCAAGAGCTCAAAAACATAGAACAGCTAACTAAATTTAGCTAAATTAGCTAAAATTCGTCGGAAGTAGTACAATTCGAAGCGTTTAGGTACGGAATTAGCGGGAAATTGCAGTGATGTCCTTTAGGGTTAACCGTTTTCGTGGTTTTTATTTCTTAAATCTAGGTACATTTTAGTCAAGATGCTATTTTTGTTTCCTCTATAACTTACTATATGCTTCATCTGCATTTCACACCTTAACCCTGTGAACTTACCTGTAACAAAAAATGAAACGTTATTAATTTTTACTAGTAAATACTTAATTTAAAACACCCAAACTAGGAATGACAACAGTGCTTCGCAAACTGCAGCGTTCGATAGATGGTTTGTTCGCACACTTGAACACATCGTTTATAATAAAAACATTTATATGCATTAATTCTGCAAATAAGTCAATAGATACTATTATGAGCAATTATATAATTACTTTGGATCAACCTCAGATGTCAATATGTAGAAGGTATTACTACGTCTTTAACTTTAACATGATAACATTGATTACGTAATCAAATGCGAATGTATTATACTCGTATACAGGATGGTTTTTTGAGAAGGGCGGTGATGGCCAAGTCGGAAACTACGAGTATTAGAGAAAAGTAGTGAAAGGAGTCATGCCCTTTCATTTTAAGTAATAAATTTCTTTGCAAAGATTGATCCTTATCAGCAACAAAGCCATGATGTAATTTTTCTTTTTGAAAATCGACCAGAATGATTATTCTGGTCGATTTCCATCAAAAGTTCAAGAAATTTTAAAAATTAAATATGCCTGATACATTCTTATAGATTGAGGGCATGACTCCTTTCACGACTTTTCTTTTGCAACTTGGCCATCACCATCTTCTCAAAAAACCATCCTGTATAAGTATACAGGATGGTATTAAATATTACTATTGGCGTTTCTTAGAAAATTTAATTTAATCTTTTATGGAACGATTATTGGCAAATCCATTGCAAGAATATTTGAAAAGATTTTAACTAAAAAATTAAAGTCATAAATAAACCTAAAACGATATAACATTTCGTGTGTGAATACACATATGCCAAGCCCAACCCTAAGCTTATTGGCAAGGGTTGATAAATATAGCCTTTTCAGGGACCCAGTTGGACATTATTAGCCGACGTAAAATAATCGCATAAAGAAGACAAATTAAATTTACAAATGTAAACCCTGGGACGTAGTTCAACCATAATTCATAAAATTTAACTGAGAAAATTATTAATGTTTTATACTATGCGAATTTATTTATAAAGACTTATTATCTAGGTATTAGGCAGCCCGCTGTGCAGAGCCTGTATGGAGACAGAAGAGACGGCCGCACACATCATTCTGGAGTGTAGGAGTGTGGCCACTTACCGGGCCAAAAACCTGGGGTCACCAAGGACTCTCCCCGAGGTCATGGTTTTTAGGTATCTTGAGGAGCTGGGATGGCAAGATTAGCCGCCCACCTCACCACGCAAAATAGGCGCGCCATAGTCTTCGAGTTGCGGATAGTAGACCGTGATAACCTATAACTTATCTAGGTATTAACAGTAATGTAGGTATAAGGTATTAATATGGGTATAGCAAAAAATAGTAAAAACATACAGACAAAAATTTATTGTGTTTTTCGTTGTCTCGCGTAGTTCATTTATTTTCACAGTATTGTGATAAACAGCATTATGCTTTGGGGAAGTTAGGTGATATGAGATGATCTTACAAAAAAGACCGATACGTTTAGTGGCATGTCATGTAGGTCGAACAGGAAATCAATTAAGACAAAGGGCTGAAAAGTAAATACTTTGACTCTTTCATCTCAATACATCCTAATCATTATAATCTATGCAACTGAAGATTAAAAATTGTTTTTAAAAATATTCAGAAAAACATAATATAGGGCAATTTCTTCCGATACTGTAAAGTCCAAAAGTCATATATACCTAAGTGTATGGGTCTAGATGGAGCAGCAATGAATTTAAATAAACTGTCATATTAAGCGAATTAATTAATATTATTAGTATTATTTAAAAATTTATAAATATTGAAATCTTTATAATGCTCGTGCATTTGTAGATAATGAAGTATGATAAAATTAGTCTAGTCATAATAGTAGTAAATAGTCTAAATATCGTACAAATACAACATTAATAGTTGTCATATTGTAGAGACTACAGATGGTTATTGTTTGCCACATTTAAGTCGGTAAGTAAACAATTGGTAAGTTCACGAAAATTCAAATTAATATTGAAATCTACACTTAAAATCATCAGTTACTTATCCTATCCTTTACCCATATAGACCTTTGTATGTGGAAATAATGGCGGTTTCAAAATTGACCAATATTTTTTTTGATTGGGAGAAATATGAATTGTTTGTTACTTTTGAGTGATATGCCTCACTTCTAGGATTAAACATAAAATTTTAATTTGTATCTAAATTTATGAACGATGCGGGACTCAAATCCGCGCCACTGGGGTTCCGTCCGAGCACTTTTACCAACTGAACGAATCGTCTGAGTGACGCATCGACCAGAAATCTTGGTATGTTTTGTTCAATTCTTAGATTCCCCCGATATGTGCGGGTTCAGGTACATTTTGGTACAACTTAAATTTGTATGAAATAAATTGCTACGAAAACAATTTTTAACATGTTATGTCGATAGCCGCGGTCACAAAGTCAGTCATATCATTCACATGAGTCACTACGGTGATTTATTTGACACAAATAAATCACAGGCGTGAGCCCGCAGATTTTGACAGTTCAAAATATACATTGTCAAGCCCTTAATTTGTTCGATAAAGATTAAAGTTAGGGTCTCGAATTTGGGTGTCGTAAGAGTTATGGCGCGCGTTTTATGATTTTCTTTTATGAGAATAAGGGACGAGACGAACAGGACGTTCAACTGATTTGATACGCTCTGCCTATTAAAATGCAGTGCTGCGCAAGATTATTAAAAAACACAAAATTCTGAGCGGCACTACAACTGCGCTCGCTGCTACCTTGAGACATAAGATGTTAATTCTCATTGCCCAGTAATTTACTACGGCGCCTTTCAGACCGAAACCCAATAATGCTTACACATTACTGCTTCATGGCAGAAAAAGGCGCCATTGTGGTACCCATAATTAGACCGGCATCCGGTGCAAAGGAGACTTTCACTGGTAAATGCCCTAAGTCGCCTCTTATGACACCCTTGGGACTGGTACTTCCCTATTCCTTTATGCCCCGGGGAAACAAAGAGCCAAAGGTGACTTGAGTGAAAATTTCACTCACAAATTTTTTCCCTTACATGCTGAGAGAAGTATACCTCGAGAGCTAGGAAGCTTGCTTTGCCGACGCTGTGACCGGTAAACGGATCATGCGTTCTTCGTTCCTCGCGTGGGCAAACAGCATTAATCCCCTTAAAGGGTCCGTTTGTTAGCCGTAAAAAATGTCCAACAATACAAATGACAAATGTGAGTTACAATGATTTATCATTGATCATTTATCATTCTTCACAGAATATTTAAAATTAAACACGATTTATGGATAACATACATAAATATATCGCACGCAAAAATACACGTTAGCGCTTTTTTATATCTCAAAAAGGATAAAAAAGATCCCTTATTGTATAAATATGTTGTTTTTTTTTTGGAACAGTGTACGGGTTTCTACGGGGATATTATTTTTCTTATAGAAAGAATGATAACAACTTTACAAGGTACAGGTTTACCTATGAATAAATATTTATAAACTAATAAAATAAATATACCATCTGGAATAGTATTTTATAATCATGAAGCATTTTGTATTTATCACGCATATTAAACCCGTACCGAAAGCCCACAGCACAGTGAAAATGATACAGAATTTCAAAATGGAAGAGTTAGCAACTGTGGAGTTTGGGAGCTCCGCGTATCGACCGGCATGACGTAATAGCAGTCTGGGTGCTGAGATGGCATGGACCAAACACAAAGGTTCAACTTTTCAACGAACATTTTAACTATTTTAACTTTGCCAGACCCTTTATCTATCTAGTTGGTGACCACAATTTAGCTGCAATTTTTATTGGAGAAACTATAGCTTAGATGAAGTAGTTATTTTAAAACATCAATTAAATTATACCCATTTCATCAGAACTTAGAGTTTTATTCTGGACACTTCATTGATACTACTACTGCAAAATTTAAAGTTAATATGAAATTACTCTCATGGCCATGAAAATACTCCATTTTGGTACATATTTATAATGTTCTAAATTCAGGCCTCTATGACTCACTAGTCATATAACATACCCAATCACTATTAACAGCAATACGATTGAATATGTTAATGAATACGTTTATCTGGGCCAAATAATATCGTCGTCAGACCTGACTTCAAAGGAAATAGAAAGACGAGTAGACAATGCTTGGAAAAGTTACTGGAGTCTAAAATGAAACAAGCATAACCATCAAAAGAAAACCTTTCAACACTCGAATCCTCCCTGTCTTACATAAGGATATTAAAAATAAAAACTCTATAGAGAGGAGCATGATGGAAAAATATAATCAGACAAAAATAGATCATCAGCAATCGAAAAACAAGCACAAGCAAACGATATTTCAGTTTCCAAAAGGAGATTTAATTTTAAATGGAATGGATTTATTTATATAATAGAGAATAGATTTTATGATTTTTTAATCCAAATTTCAATAGAGAAGACGGTCTTAAATTATCTAACACCTGGGATCCAATAATCTCTAAATGAAAACCCACAACTACACATTCCAAAAAAAGAAGAGGACACTGTCAGTAAATTTTGCCAAAAACCATTTCTCTATAGCAAATCCAACTCCGAGGCAACAAAGGGCGCTAAACTTCAAAATTACAACTATGACTCATTTCATCTGCAGTCCCCCTGAAAACGAGATCTGGAAAGGTCTTGAAACGTCGGGTTAACTAAAATAAAAATAAAAAATGTTACTTTTACGCAATAATCTAATTTAAAAACACAGTTACAATTGCACGCGTTTTTGTCGCATAATAGTGTTTTATTTAAACACAAATATACTCAGATAGAAAACTTCAGTAATGTTAAAAAGCTTCTCGATAAACAACAAACATAAAATTGTTTGCAGAGTTTTGTGCGAACACATAATATAAACAATATTTTGTATATTTAAATTTGTTACACTAACAACGAGCTATATTTACCCAATTTACATTTAAATGAGCTGCTGATTCAAACAGGCCCTATTACTATAAGAACTGAACATACAAATGAGCATAGATAATGTTTCTATTGTCTTGTTCTGTAAACACTAGTCATTGCTGTGCTATTACACTATCTTTGCAATATAGAATCAATAATGTATACCAGAATCTACATTGTAAGCTAGATCTAGGTCTGAATATTTGATTAATGATTGTGAGGACTAATATTATAACTAACCACTTTTAGATAATGATAGTTTTGATTGTAATCATACTATTGTAGATAATATCTAAAAACTATCATTACGGGGAAGCGTACCAAGAATACGGGCAGCATTTCCACGTTGGATAGCTAGGCTGATCCGTTGACCGAAATAGCTGCCAGCGCTTGGGTTTCCTGTATTGAGGCAGAAACACGACGACAAAAAGAGCACACTAAAACAAATTGACTGATGTATCGCGAGTGTAAGACGTAGCTGTCACACACACTAAATTAATAAACCTGGCCTGGTGCGATGCGTTGCCTAGCATCAAGAGGCTCTATTGAGACGTATAAATTATTTTTATTTTGATATGTTGAAATGTTCAAAACAAAAGTATTACGATATTCAAAAGAATTGTTAAAAAAAACGTTTGTATAGTAAAGGCTACTATAACATAAATGACTTTCTTAATGATACCACGGATTAGGAATTGAGCGACTGCCTATTTCAATCTATTATTTCAAGCATTCAAGCTATTAAATAATACGTTTAATTGTACGATATTACTTTGTAACCATGTAACCAATTTTATGAAAAAAGCCCGCTGAGTTTGTTGCGCCCGTTCTTCTCAGGTCTGAGGCATTCTTTTGGAACGGGTGGTAGTTTTTGACTTTCAATAAGTGATTTTATATCCTATTTTGTATAAAAATATTTGAATTTGAATTTCATTAAATATGGTTCAATTATTCACTTAGTAGTAACAGTCTGTCAAGTTTTCATCTGAATATTATTTAAAAAGGGGTAAAGATAAAATAATATTCATAATATAATATGTTCGTAGATTTAAGAAATATATTTCATTTGCTTGATATTTTTAATTCTCTTCTGAGACACAAGTTATTTTTAATGCCGCTTTATCTTGATCCAACTCTAAGAAAATAAAACTGTAAGATATGTTATTCCTTCCTGTTAACATTTTCTATTTATAGCTGCCTAAGTTAATTTACTAGAAATAATGGTTATATAAAGGAAGTTAGTATTTATTATATTATACATATTATTTTCTAGTACCTGGACGACCGACTCGGAGTTTTAAGAAGGTACAAAACTTGAACAAAAAAAACTAATAGGACATTTGGATTCGAACCGAGGTCTTCTGCTTTCCGGATCACCCAATGTCCCATCTGAGCTATAATAGTCTTGCATATATAGGGTGGAAATTTACCTTTGTATTCTAATGTTATTGTAGCAGTTTCTCATTAAAACACGGATAAAACTTCATTTTTAAAATTAAAACCTTGCTAGATCGATTTCTCGCCCCCGAAACTACCTGTACATTTCATTAAAATCGTTGGAGCCCTTTGCGAGATTCAGATTTTAATTAAGGCTCAAATAGGAAAAGATAACATTATTAAGAAAATGTATTTTTAGCAGATTGAAAGAGATTATTATTCAAAACTAAGATGGTATGTAAGTACTGTAACTCAATGAACACTACTCAGTGGAAAAGTTTTCATGTTTTTTAAGAAATATACGTCCCGCTCAGTTTCTTGCGCCCGTTCGTCTCAAGCCTGAGGAACATTTAATCATTACTAAGTTAACACTTTCTTGTTAGATCCAATTTTGAACTAAAATATTCGAAATAAGATTCTCTCGCTTCCATTTAGATTAAAATATCCTACTAAAGGTATTTATTCTTTTTTTACTCCAGCTCGCAACATTATAACATTGATAAGTTCTTCTACTGGGAAGAGTCGTCATTAAGCTTTTTGCCAGGTTTGTTTAATGATGCGATTCAGAGCGTTCAACTGATGGTAATTGATACGCCATGCCCATTAAAATGCAGTGCCGCTCAGGATTCTTTAAAAACCCAAAAATTCTGAGCGGCACTACAACTGCACTCGTCACCTTTAGACATAAGGTGTTCAGTCTCTTTTGCCTAGTAATTTCACTAGCTACGGTGCCCTTCATACCGAAACACAATAATGCTTACACATTACTGCTTCACAGCAGAAATAGGCACCGTTTTGGTACCTAGCCATAATCTAGCCAGTATCCTCTGTAAAGGAGCCTTCCACTGGTCTTTAAGGTGTTTTATTTCTTTCCTGCCTTAGATTCAGATTACCGAATTTTATGTTTATGTAAATTTGAAAAATATAACTTTCAGTTCTTAGATGCAGCGTCAGAGCACTATTATTGGAAGTGATATTCTAAAAACATAAACACAGATCAATGTGTTCCAAAATCGAATGGGTTACTGCGCTCTAACCGGATGGCTAAGATATTTTATTTTTATTTTTTTTATTGTTCACACAAGAAACAAACTACAAAACATTTAAGCCATACTTATGAAACCTAAGTGTTTACTTATGTGAGGAATAGCGAGTTCTTATGATAAACTTAAAATATATTAATATATAGTGATTATTATTCAAAAAATATCTTACGCTAAGATGGGAAATTTCACCACTTTGCTGTTTGGTACAGTATTCGTATTTAGGAACCCTTTAGCTAGAGTAGAATATGCTCATGCTATATTATGTTTAGTTTAGTTTTAATTCACGCTAATTTAAGGCAAACCACACGATCAGAGAAATCAGAGATTCGCTCATTAGTTAATTAGGCTGTCAAAGTATTTGTACTAAACATTCCTGTCATTTCCTTTCCTTGACACTTACGGCTTTACAAATAAAATTGGCAAAAAGTTATAACTACGCATAAACCAATGAATATGTAAAATGTTTACAAATAGACATTTTGCTTACGAATGGTTTGTTCGGACATATAACGTTTCCCGCGTTTATTTGCAAGGCAGCTTGTCATTCGGAAAATCATTCAGAATTATCATTATATTGACAGTGTTGTCAACGATACTGTAAACATTTTGCATTTTCTTTGTTTATCATCAGTTATAACTTAAACCAAGTTTATTTGTAAGGCCGTTAATGTCCAGCTAAATTTCTTCAAGACCAAGTTTAAGCATTGGTGTCCCTTATGGTGTCCAATATTCGTTAAGCCACAGGGCCTTTTGCCCCTTAAAAAAAAATATTCCAAAAGATGCCGAGCTTATTATGTTATTCATAATTATTACTAATCTACGGTATACGTATCTGAAACAAATTGCCTTTGTAAAAAATTTTTCGCCAATTTCTTGCAGGAATAGCACCAAAAAGTAGGTAGCTAAGTCATAAAATACCGAAATACTGCAACTAGCAAATTGCCAGCAATAGTTATCTGAATGTTTATTCGTCATTTAGTTGGGTTTTATCTTAGAACGTGTGTTGTATACTCAAGACCGTGCAGAAAGCACATATATCTTGAGAATGAATCTGAGGACAAACGACGTTCGTCTCAGAGAAGAGGGCAGCGTTACGTCGCGTGCAGCTTGAAGATTTAATTGCTTTGGCGCACTTCCACGTCGCAACAGATATAGATTACTAGAAGAGGATTGTTGTTATTTTATCATGCTAAAGAATTAAGTTTCACTTTCATACATTGTGATAATCCTATACGTCAGCACTTAAATATAATTGGACGTAGTTCCTAAAAAACGTTCCAAGCCACAAACATCACATTTTAAGGAATTCGTGTTTAAAGTTTAATAAATATTAGTGTATTAACATGTCGGTTGGGCTACTAAGTGATGATGTCAGTTAGAATGACAAGTTCAAGTTTTTATTCGTAAATACTATTACACGTCATACTATAATTATATCATACTTAACATAATAATTCAATTATTAATTTATAAATTTATTATATGAGTAAAACGAGCGCTCAATGAGCCACCTTTTGAGTTTATATTTAAAAGTGTTACAATTTGACACGCTTGTGATATAGTCCGGGAGTTTATTATAAACCCGAGGGCTCATAGCATGTATTGTGCGGGAAGC
>CATIXQ010000018.1:7242133-7394734 GCA_949711755.1 Leptidea juvernica | reverse complement strand
CGTTCAAAGTCCGCGGCGCGTCCCCAAAATTCAACTCCATATTGTACAGTAGGGATGCCATTTTTGTCAGTCTGTTAATATGAATCACGTGACCAGTTTTATGTTCTTAACTCAATTTCGACATGATTGTGGTTTGGAACGTTTTTCTGGAATTATATGCAGTTATCAAATAGTTTTATAAAGACAAAATTTTTTACTTTTAGCATCATCATCATTGTTTTTATTTATTACTAGCTGTCGCAGTAAAGTTGTATTGCCAATTAATGTAATAAAAAAAAATTCAGTTATTAAAATTTTCGGGGTATAAAAAATGACATAAAGTTTATCATACCACAATTCGATTGCCAACTTGCAACCCTATTGCAGATCTGTGGATGAAACAGTATAATATTAAAAATCTTGATTAAAAAACAGGGGTTGATCGTAGAAAGGTGAAAATTTTGAAATTGTGTGTATTTTTTAATGCTGAATCATAATAAGATAGAAATAAAAAAATGTCAAAACAATAAAAAGAGTATTTAGTGTTGGGGTGACCCTTATCCTTTAGGGGTATGATAAATAGATGTTGGGCGATTCTTAGACCTATCCGATATACACACAAATTTTCAAAGAAATTGGTTAAGGCGTTTCGGAGGAGTTTTGTAACAAACACCGATACACGAGAATTTTATAAATTAGATATTAACCCCCTTATTCATAATCGTCCGCTAACTTTAAACAGCCGCTAAGGAGAGTTTTTTCTCATTCTGACTTAGGTCAATAGAAGAAGACAGAGTGAGAAATAGCAATGCTTTAAGTTAGCAGACTATTATAAATAACGGGGTAAATATTATATTACACGTTTCTCCAACCAACTAGTTTGGTACTTTAAGTAACAATTAATCTCGGTAGATCTATCGGGCTCATAATTTTCTACCTAATGGTACCTAATTACTTAATACAAGTTTTGATGTAATTTACTATCATGTAATATTTTATCTATGTATTTAATAATAAATAAGTATGTTATATCGAAAAGTAGCACAAGAACTTCCTATATGTGTAATATTCGTTCGGGGCAGCAATGCCGCTATAACATTTTTAGTGCGAAATTACTTACTTGTATATTTATTGTATCGTTGGTGTCAGTGTAAAAAGCGGCTCTTAAGGTATTTTATTTTATGTCAGCGTAATATCCGTACTGCATTCAAAGCAGTATTTTGATACATTACTACTTATATAAATAATTTCTTTAAGAATTTACTTTGTGTTTCAAAGTGAGTTGACCAATTTGAAATACTCAAACGATAAATTTGTCTTCACAAAGAAACGCTACGCATTGATAGATAGTTGTTAGGGTCATGGCTAGGGATGGGGAAGATAAATTCCCTACTAAACCCTTCTGCTTCACAATCAGGCTTGTTGTTAAAGGTCGTAAGGAATATCTAAGGTCGTTTTGTGATGCTTTACGACTCAGATCAATAAATGGTATTGTTATGGGCATATAATGACTTCGTGCCAACTGCTCGATCTAATATTATTTATTTGTTATTGCAGAAAACTTACACCTAGTACCGATATGCTGCATAAAAAGCATGCACAGAATATTACTATAGTTGTTCAAAGGTACATAAAACTTCTTCAATTCCCAAGCATATTTTTACATATAAATAAATAAATTTTTACCGATAAAAGGCTTTTGTTTCAGGCATAATAAGACCCAAAGTTACAAAAAAATTTAAATACTATAATGGGGTGCTAAGTTAAAAGTAAAATTAAAGTAAGTAAAACTGTATATTGCAAATATTTGTGCAGTAATTTTTTGTTCTTGTCCATGTGTTACCAGTGGGAGGCTCCTTTGCACAAGATGCCGGCTGGTTTATGGGTACCACAACTGCACCTTTTTCTGCCGTGTTTCAGTCTGAAGGGAGCCGTAGCTAGTGAAATAATGAGCAATGGGACTCAATATCTTATGTCACAAGGTGATGAGCGCAATAATAGTGCCGCTTTTCAAGAATCCTGAGCGGCACTGCATTGTAATGGGCAAGGCGTATCAATTACCTTCAGCTGAACTTCCTGCTCGTCTCCTTGCTAATTTTCACAAAAAAAATATTGAACAGATAGGCCACCTCCAAAAATTGACGGGCTCTCTTCGGCTTCTTTGTTCACTGTAGCAATCTTATTATAATTTGACAATCCATCGTTTTTTAGAATCTCCTCTAGCCATTTTGCCTTGTGCCATAAAATTAGTGACCAATTCTGCCAAAGATCAAGGTATCTCAGAACGCCACTGAATAATGTAATACTTGATAATTGTAGCATGAAACACGAGTATCTTCTAGTGTTACTTATTCCTTGAAAAAAGAGCCGTAAATATGCAAATGCTTTGAAGTTTCACATCACTATAGTTTGTGGTTAAAACTCATTATTACATTTACCGTTAGTCGTGTTATTTAATACCGTAATGATGTTGCTGTGTGTAATTAAATTATAAATGTTTAATTATAATGATACGTTTAACATAAGGCTCGTGATTGCGGTCCTAAATTACTAAAATTTTATTGGTTTTGAATTGCCATAAGTTTTGGCATAATTTTTACGAACATTGTTGATATTTAATCCATGTATATAAATCAGGTCTCATTACCGTGCCTTGCTTTTTAAGAGACAAAATAAATCCCCCACAATCAATCGATCCTTGTTCACCGCATACCCATGTGTTTTCGGTTTTCAGATTCATACTTTTTATACGCTTTATATTAGCTTCACCTGTATGCTTGTATGTTTGTAACCGACTTCTTTGGGCGCGATTTTGACCCACTTTAAACGGCTAGATTTCGTTCAAACTTTGTAGATTTATCGGGGACCGATGACATTACATTAATTCGATAAAATTATTCAATTTTTCAATTTGCAAAATATGATTTTTGTTAACTTATATAATTTTCATCTATAGTCGATAAGGCAGGAATTGATGTTAAAGTACTTAATAGTTTTAAAAATACGCTTTTATAGAAAATTTAACTAAAAATGAAAAATAAATAACAGTTAAAAAAAACTAAAAAGCACGACTTTTTAAAATTCAACTAAAAATAGAAAATAAATTTAAATTGAAAATAGTGTAAAAAGCGTGGGGTGCTTTTTAAGATATTATTAAAATAATAATTCCTCTACACCCCACGCTTTTTTATTACAATAAAATATATTTTTATTACACTATTTTCAATTTAAATTTATTTTCTAATTTTTAGTTGAATTTTATATAAAGCGTGCTTTTTAGTTTTTTTTACTATTATATTTTATTTACGGTATGTGTGGATTGATGCATCTACTGCAGTACTCAATAACTCTCATCTTTATAATTATTAAATTACTTTTACTTACTCGTGAAAGCCTTTTAGTTTTTGACGTTTGAGTATTATTGTTGCGTCACTTTGCATGTATTTTAATTGAAATTATATGTAAATTGCATTTAAAATAAGAACTTGTAAAACCTAATTTGTTTTAAAAAGAGCGACCTTAGAGTTTCTTCATTCTTCTCTGAGCAAACCTGCCTTCCGAATGAGCTGTATGAAAAAAAATACATATTTCAAGTGTAATATGATTTACCTATGAAATAAATGTACGTTATTCGACGCTTTGTAGGGTCAGCAATGCTCTTGTGATTTTCTTTTTATGGAGAAGTAGGATAAACATGCGTACGGGTCACCTGGTATTAGGTGATCACCGCCGCCTAGTTCTCTTGCAACACCAGAGGAATCACAGGTTGCCGGCCTTTAAGGAAGATGTGCGTGCTTTTTGCCCATGTCGTTTCGTCCCGGAAACACCGCACAAGAAAGCTTATCCCACAGTTTTGTAGTACGTCGAAGAAAGTTCCTCGAAGACCGCACTGTGGAGGTCCGCCACACATCCCGATGTGATTCCTCTAGTGTTACAAGAAAGTTGGTCGCGGTGCTTACATACTTTCAAATTCAAATTCAAATTCAAATATTTTTATTCATAATATAATTATTCAAAGGACATCACTTATTGAAAGTCAAAAAACTACCACCCATTCCAAAATGAATGCCTCAGACCTGAGAAGAATGGGCGCAACAAACTCAGCGGGCTTTTTTTCATCGAATAAATATGTTTACAAAGTAATATTGTACAATTAAACTTATTATTTAATAGCCTGAGGGCGGTCACTCCATTCCCAATCTGTGGTATCATTAAGAAAGTCATGTATGTTATAGTAACCTTTACCACACAAATCAAACTATCAGGGGACTCAAAATATGTATTCTCATTTATCCTCTTCTTCCATACAAAAGTACAGATCAATCTAGTCATTTAAGGTTGATTGGGCGTAAATTGATAAAATACAGTAATCTGAAAGTCTATCAATTATAATTAGCTTCAAATACTATTGAAAAGGGGTGCACTGTGGGATAGATGTATATATCTTCTAATATATAAAATTCTCATGTCGCGGTGTTTGTAGTTAAACTCCTTCGAAGCGGCTTGACCGAATCTCATGAAATTTTGAGTGCATATTGGGCAGGTCTGAGAATGGGACAACATCTATTTTTCATCCCCCTAAATGTTAAGGCTGACCACGCCAAAATTTATTTTTTATTTTTTTGTAATTTTTTTTAATTTGTTTGATTATGAGTCAGCATTATAAAATACTGTATACAACTTCAAATTTTCGCCCATCTACGATCTACAACTTTTTTGTATCGCGATTTTTATTTTATTCTGTTGCAATCACAAATCCGCTGTAGGATTGCAAAATGGCAATCGAAATAATTGTAGTACGATGTATTTGGTAGATCTGAGAATCGGTTGCATCTATTTTTTATACCCCATTTTTTTTTAATTACTTTATATGGCAATACAACGTTTGCTGGGTCAGCTAGTAATATATATATTTCTTTTGTGAGTCTGTTGTAACTGAACTCCTCCTAAACGGCTTTACCATACCAGTTACCAGTGGGAGGCTCCTTTGCACAGGATGCCGGCTAGATTATGGGTACCACAACGGCGCCTATTTCTGCCGTGAAGCAGTAATGTGTAAGCATTACTGTGTTTCGGTCTGAAGGGCGCCGTAGCTAGTGAAATTACTGGGCAAATGAGACTTAACATCTTGTCTCAAGGTGACAAGCGCAGTTGTAGTGCCGCTCAGAATTTTTGGGGGTTTCAAGAATCCTGAGCGGCACTGCATTGTAATGGGCAGGGCGTATCAATTACCATCACCTGAACGTCCTGCTCGTCTTGTCCCTTATTTTCGTGGATGGTTTAGATTCACAATTCCGTCCATATAATATAATTATCCTGCTCATGTGTATGTTAGTGAAAAGACGTTTGTACAGGACAACGTCTGTCGGGTCCACTAGTATATATATATATATATATATACATTGGTTTTAGGATGGTAATAATATTTATTTACTTTAGGTACTAATCAAATCTATGACCCTTGTTCAATAACTATACTTAACGATTCTAATGGTGAGTGCGCGGATCTCAACTATTAATTATTGGCTAAAATGGTTATTTGGACCGGCCCTGTAATGGTTATGGAAGACTGGTTACTGGTAACTGGGACCGGCCTGATCAATAGTTACATACGTACTACTAAATAATTAATTTTATCTAGTAAGCAGTATTTGTAATATAATGTTGTTCAATGGATTTACTTCGAACAAATACTACTGTGTTAACTAGCGATACGGTAAGAAAGTTCTATTTTTATGTCTTACTATAATTATATTTTATTTAAGTCGTGATTCTACTCTTACAATTGGACGTTATCCTTGAAAAACGTTCCAAACCATAATCATGTCGAAATTGAGTTAAGAACACAAAACTTGACCAGTCGTGATTCATATTAAGGCGACACTAAATGCCATCGACCTTGAGCGACCAATATTTTCAAAATTCTTGGGTGGAAAACAGTTTATATGCTTACAATCCTAGTTATTCACTACTAATCTGAATAAATGAACCTACACAAAAAAGTACAAGCTATAAGAATAACTTTTCTGAGAGAAGTACCAAAAAAATGCGTCACGCCATGCCTTGTTTAACTTCAAAGAAAAGTGGTAGTTCAAAAAGGCGCGGCAGTGTTAACTATAACCAACAGCAAGCATTAGCAACCTACAAATAAGACTTAAGGATATGTGTAACAGGACTAAGTAGTGTTCATAGCTCGAAATGCTATACTTTCACCACAAAACTTGTCTAAAAACACCATGTTTGCGTGTTTTCTGCTTACTCGCCTTAACGGACTGACAAAAAATGGCAGCCCTACTGTGACTCTTTAAATGACATCATGACATACGGCCGTTCCCAATATTCAGTCTATCTCTTACTTGAGATATAAATCGTAACTATAGTTGACTTTTCTGTCCCAATAAACTAATCGACGGTAACTCACCTTATCCGTACACGCTGTCTGTCAATGGAACGACGTATAGCTTACCAGCGATACAAGTTTGTATTGAAATTGCAATTCACGCGTCCTCATATAAGGCGATAAGCATGACTTATCGGTTATATTTTTTTATGGAATAGGAGGACAAACGAGCGTACGAGTCACCTGGTGTTAAGTGGTCACCGCCGCCCACATTCTCTTGCAACACCAGAGGAATCGAACAAGGGCGTTGCCGGCCTTTAAGAAAGGTGAACGCGCTTTTTTTGAAGGTACCCATGTCGTATCGTCCCGGAAACACCGCACAAGGAAGCTCATTCCACAGCTTTGTAGTACGAGGAAGAAAGCTCCTTGAAAACCGCACTGTTGAGGACGCCACACATCCAGATGGTGGGGATGATATCCTAACTTGATCACATATTGAGAAAACAAAACGAGAAACAAATCGGTATTTTTTATGTTAGGCCCTAAAGATGTTTAATTATGATCATTCTGTAACAAGCTATATTTTATTTTTTTAATTTAAAAATCTGTAGTTGATATCTCAAAGTAATATTCGAACCTGTTTTAGAAAGTTAATTAAATGCGAAATGCGAAAAACATGTCTTCAATTTATACGCAATTCGTTTATTCTAAAATAATATTTGCGAGGAAATAAGATGTGAGAGTTGGACTTTCAAATTAAATGATGCTGAAATGTGCCTATAATATTAGCGGCATCACTGTTCAGAAATACAGTGAACAATTTATTTATCATTAGATTACTTAAGAATAAATAATTCACGATAGAAATATTCTAGGTTCAAAGTTGAACTGATATGAAAACCTAGCTCTGGGCAGCTACAGACTTTCTTCGAGTTGAACAAAGTATTTATCAACGATACGTCACACGAATGGTTGGCTCAGTTGGAAAGACGCTCGCACGGAACGCGAGAGGTCGCGAATTCGAATCCCGCATCATTCATCAAATTTTGTTTTCAAATTTTATTAGTGTAATTAATCCCAGAATTGAGGGTTATCAATTTAAAACATAATACATTGTTTAGACTTTCTTCAGTCAAAAGTTAATAGTAAAAATGAAATAAATAAAAAGTAGGTATTTCCGAGTGATCCCGTTATATTTTATGAATAAACAAGAATTTTAAATCTGTAATATCTTCGAAAATTTTCATTTAAATTACATGCTGTAACTGGTGATATTCATCTATATTAAATGCACACTATATTTAAGGTACTTAATTGGATTTACTTAAAGGATTTAAGGCTGTATTGCTTCGAATAGATTCGTAGCAGTATTTTGATCTATCTCGCATGAAATTTAATCGCAAAAATTGTATTTATTTACGACATCACTTTAGAAACCTCCTTATCCTTATCAGTGTTTCTCTGCTATAGTATGTATGTATTACACATACAAACCTCCCCTTTTAATCACTCTATCTATTAAAAAAAACCGCATCAAAATCCGTTGCATAGTTTTAAAGATATAAGCATACATAAGGAGAGAGAGCGTGATGCATTTATATTTTTACTATGTAGTGTACAAGTATTATTCACTGCCGCACCAAATATAACTTCAATTCCCTTGAAAATAATAGGTACCTATCAATTTATTTAGCTCGATGATTAAGTGTGTGAAATGTCTGTAAACATGTATATCAAATTATCAAGTGGCGGTTTGCGGCTTCGAGCCCCGCTGGGAGCGATTTATATTTCCACGTCTATCTATGTACTTTGTTGTTATTGAAGTATAGTACAGGTGGTACAAATGGTTTAACTAATCCAAGATGTACCGTTGTCAGTACTAAACCCTGAAATGATGTTTCAATGCTTCTTATCTTACCAGTTGACGGCTGTAAGGCACAGGATGCCGTAAGATTATGGGTTCCACAACGGCGCCTATTTCCGCCGTGAAGCAGTAATGTTTATTTATAATATTTACAGCGTTATTGTATTTCGGTGTTAAGGGCTACGGCGGCCTTCAGCCCTTTGCTAGTGAAATAACTGGGCAAATGAGACTTAACATCTTATGTCTCAAGGTAACGAGCGCAGTTGTAGTGCCGCTCGGGAGTTTTTCAAGAATCCTAAGCTGCACTGCATTGTAAAGGGCAGGGCGTATCAATTACCATCAGCTGAACGTCCTTCTCGTCTCGTCCTTGTCAATCAATACATCAAAAATATTTTATTTCATGGGTAAATTACATTACACTTGAAATATGTAATTTTTTCCTATCCCCAGGGAAGAACGAGCAAGAAACTCTAAGGTTACCCGTTTCATAACAGATTATTACAAAATCTTATTTAACTATAATTACATTTATCAATCTGAGACAGACATGTAACATCCCAGCCGCTCAGTCCCAAGGGTTATTTAGATCCAGATATTCAGATATTTTATAGTACCCTTTTGTATACAGCTTTTTCTTCAGAACTACGTTAAAAATCTTTTACTTTGCCAACCGAGGCACCCAAATCTTAAGCTTCATTTTTTGTGCAATACCATCCTTCAGTGACAAATTCTGGAAGCATGAGAGGTAGGACTGTGCATAAACCAACAATTCGGCTGTGTAACTTACCATTTATACCAATCGATTTTGCTTTGCGCCACTGTTGCAGAAATGAAAGTAGCTTTTTTTATAACTGCATCAGAGAATATACTTTTCATAGCACTGGTGACGCTTATCTCAAAATCTGCCAGGAACTTTTTAGGATACCAAGTGGGAAACATGTTTTTGATGATGTCGAACAACTTTATTTATGACCCTTCATTTTTATTTCTCATAGATAAACAATTATCTATACTATAGAGAATGTCGAGATGCAAAAGAAAAAAAGATGCAAAACAAAAAGAATGCAAAAAGGAGACGAAAAAGTCTCATCCATTGAGAAATTACATAAAAATATTCAGCAGAAAGCAGTCAGACGCGTGTAAATTTGATGTATTAATATTCAATGTACGATCAAGTTTGCGGGAAACCCTATCTGACATTTGCATTAAGTATCACACAATAGCAGCGAGATGAAGTCCAAGAAAGTTACAACGAAATATGCGGCTGGGAATCGATAGTAAGTTTAGTTTAACCAAAGAGGTTATATTATGTTTCAAAGTTATAATACCTACCGACTCCTAGAACCAATATTGGGTTCCGCGCGCCTCTTCACAGAATGTGTTCTACATTGGATTCTCACATTAATGTCGATGTCTGCTTTCGCACTCCTATACTGCGTCATTTATTATTTTATTTTATTTATTTATATTTTAATAAAACGGCGTAAGCCAATAACAATATTAAAGTAAGAATTAATTACAAACTAAACATATTACACAAATAATAGTTAATAAATACAAAGTTTACTGTAAATCACTAACAATTAATTAACATCCAACTACCGTTCATCCATTTCTCTCACAAAAACGCAAGCACTCTGTTAAAATCGTCTGCCATCCATCCGCAAATAAATCACAAGCAGGGTTGGCTTCGAGTACAGCGTTGAGAGCAGAGAGAGACCTCGGTATAGGTGAGTTGGTGCGGGCCACAGTACGATGTGTCGGACTCGCGAACAATCTATGCCTGCGCCTCGAACAGTAATTATTGTCCGGTACAAAGATTCTACATAGCTCAACATGCAAGCTCGGCGCATCTATATCACCTCTGAGAACTCTGCACATAACTGTGAGCTGCTGTCATTTTCGCCTAACCTCGAGGGAGTTGTAGCCTAATGTACCCAGAAGAAATTTTTTGGGATACATATAGGGGTAGTATCCATGCGCACGTTTGTAAAGGTACCTAAGAAAAGCTTTTTGCACCTTTTCGAGAAGGAGTACATAAGTACTTTCATGCGGATTCCACACACACATAGCTGTTTCTAGCTTGCTGCGCACTAAAGCACTAAACAAAAGCTTTATGACTGGTTCAGATGTGAAATCCCCAGAATTCCTCAAAACAAAGCCTAAAATTCTATAGGATTCCTTGGCCAGAGTGGTAATATGATCATGGAAGGTTAACTTTCGATCGAATGTGACACCCAGGTCTTTGATAGTTTCTGGTCGAGATAGCGAATCACCACCAATTTTATAAAGAAAAAAATTTAAGAATTAGTTAAACAACAATTACTGGCCTTACCTAAAGCCTTGTATTTTTATTAACTGACTTCAAACAAGGAGGAGGTTCTCAATTCGTTGGTATTTTTTTTATGTTTGTTACCTCAAAACTTTCGACTGGGTGAACCGATTTCGATAATTCTTTTTTTATTTGAAAGCTGGTGCTTCCCGTGTGGTCCCATTGTAATTAAGTCCAAGTCTTATATTTGCTATACCTATAAATTTTCATTTATTTTTAGATTTTCCATTGCTGCATTGAAAAAGTTAGTATATCAACACATATTTAGGCAAATTGTTGATTAGTGTACTTCAAATTCACTAAAAATAAAAATAAATTAACAAAAAAATAACCGACTTCAAAAACACTATTCCGAAACAATAGATATAATATGCACAAAAAAGTATAAAAATAATTGCGTATTTTTATAATATAATCTAATTAATAAATCTAATTCTAGTTACGATTATTGTTATTTTTGGAATCATGACCAGATCTTCCAATGTCTTCTTAACATAATTTTGATATGTTTTTTCTATGTACTAGTCGACCCGACAGACGTTGTCCTGTACACACGTCTTAAATTTGATAAATCGGTCCAGCCATTAGGAGGAGTTCACTAATATACACTTGAGCAGGAGAATTATATTATATGGAAGGAATTGAGAATCTAAGCAAATCTCAAATTCACTGGAACACACAAAAAAATCATCAAAATCGGGTCCAGCCGTTTAGGAGATAGTTCAATTATAAATCTAAACCATTCTCGAATCCACCTGCAGACACACAGAGTTCAGTTACAACAGACACACAATAGAAATATATATATTAAGATATAACAAATAATCACCGCCCAGATTTTAAATATAATAGTTTATGCATTAGAATCTCAAAACATATATCTGTAAGACGAAAATATTAATCTATCTAATAATCCGCTCGAATAGAGACCATTCTCGCATCTTCTAGCAAAGTTCTCGCAATAAAAACTCACGCAGGACAACCAACAAATAAGCTCTCTAAAAATGTCTCATATATAATCTCTTTGAGAGCGCTCAACGCTCTGAATTTCCACAACGGTTCCTTCGTCTGCCAAACTGATAAAGACCATTATGGAGAAGTTTCTCTGAAACTTCGCGCGCAGTCAAGAAATTCATTTACGTTTTTAGAGGAAACTTACAGTCGCAATGTCGAGATGACTTTTATGAACGCAAAAATGGAAATTTATAATTTTACTATCGTTTTATATTACTGGTGTTTTTACACGCTTTTTGTTAGATTAACCTGTATGACGTATATTTGTTTGTAACCGACTCATTTGGGCGCGATTTTGACCCACTTTAAACGGCCAGATTTCGTCAAAACTGCGTATATTTATCGAGGACCGATGACAATACATTAATTTGATAGAATTATTCCACTAATGAACAGATTTTAATGGGGATTACTTCATGGAGTGCATTTTGGTCCAACTTGAGAGATAAGATAGTTTTTATTTCAATTTGGAACCCATAATTATTTTTATTTCCAATATTTGTTATATATGGACATATTTTCTATGAGAGAATTTAGTGACGCACGGTTTGACATTTCCGCTGTGAAACAATTTCATTATAACAACAGGGAGCATTTTTAACGAAATAATTCTTTATGTTTTGAAAAATTTTGCGAAATTCCTATAAAATAGTTTTTTTTTAATATCTATGGAACAACGTCTGTCGGGTCAGCTAGTTTTATATAATTTTTATGTTAATTTTAAATTTCAACCATTATCATTGACCGATATTTCCCATATTAGGAAATTTTCGTATACCAAAGAGAATTTTTAATTCAACAATTCAAATAATAGTTTAATAAAACTAAAAAAACACACTTTTACCTATAAAGAAAAAAATATTTTTAGTTCGGTTTTTTATAAACAGCGTGTTTAATAGTTTTTTTAACCACTATTTATTAATTATGGTAGTGTGTCGACAACATAAATAGATTTCACACAAAATTTGCAGTCCTTCCATTTGTAAGCATGGTTGGTTTCCACGTATATTTTTAGTTTTTCATTTAAATCCATCCACCCAGAAGCTAAATAATTAAAAAAAAAATTGCAGGCATTTACATAAGGATGCACAGACAAAATGATAAAGACATAAAAAAACATGCAATGTAAAATTTAAATAAAAACTAGGAGTCGTCAATTTTGTTTTTCTCGAGATGGAGAAAGATCTACTGCTGGAAGATCGGATTATTCTATGTGACATTGTGAGAGATGACAGCCCTCAAAATGATATTTTTGATGCGATCGTATTCCCGAACGACATTACCAAAACCACAGCAAATCCACTACAGCACCTCAAAAATGATTCACTATTGCATAAAACATAATTATAAGGGTTAAAATTATCGCAAATAGTCACCCCTATTACCTCCTAATGGTAATATGTCAAATTACCAATAACCATGCAGGTATATGAACAGTTACTGGAAACCAAAGCGCTGGTATTTCAGCTAACCGCTAAAGGATCGGCTTAGCTATGCAACGTGGAAATGCTGCCAGGATTCTTAGTACACTAATACACTAAGTAGTAATATTTACGTCATATAGTCATATTAAGAATAATTGTAAACATAATTATGAGCGCTATTTTGTATGTATGTTAATATACCTACCTATGTTCAGTATTTGTTAGTTCTTAACTAAGCATAAAAGCGAGCTATAAGTTTATATAAGAGCACAATATTTGATCATGAATTAAGTACCTACGTAGGCATTGAGACGCCTGGAATACGGATGTGAAGAGGAAATAGGCAGAACCGTATAACACTCAAGCATATGGGTCCGTTGAATTATAATCTTCTAACTTTTATTGATACAAATACAATCAAATGATTTAGCGTCTAACTAATGTCGTATTTAAATCGCAAGATTCATTTAAAATTAACTAGAAACAGACAGTTTTATTGTTCTTAACGTCACTCAACACATCTTATTCGACCCATTTCATTGGCCTATCATTAATTTGCTATGGTTAGATATAACTTATAAATGTAAACATATATTTTTTTAAATAATAAAGTATGTACAACGATATTAGTTTTAACCTATAAATACTTAGTTATGTTGTCAGTAGGTACTCTATTGTAGTATGCGGACTATTTTTTCTAAGTACTGACACTACAGTTGAAACCTGGATTAAACAGAGTATAAGAAGCTAGCACATCCCTACGTACCTCTCAATCTCATAATGTCTGTTACTTGTTAATACCTTCAGTACACCTACCTATACTGCATCAACATTATCTGATATAGTGCTAAAATATTTTCAGGATAACCAATTCCAAAATCGAAACATGGACCTGTCCATAGAGCCCTCAAGTAAGCGCCATCTAGTGAAATACTGTAAAATTTGTTAAGATCTAACACAGTCACGGTATACGACGTTTCGAACTAGCATTTCAGTAACTGTAAACTACAGCGAGTTCAGCAGATACTGTACAGATGGCGTGGAAAGTATAATATCAGCAAGTTCACGCAGGTTCTACAAGTTTTCAACGTATTGATTTGCTCCAAGCTATTTTTCTCATCATATTTTATGCGTTTTCAGGAATACTGGTTTTGAAATGCTATTATTTTTTTAATATTCATTGAAATTTTACAATATTTGATTCTAATGGATACGGCTCTATATATTATCATCTTTGTGCACATGCCTTTTATTTTGATTATTATTAGGTCAAGGTCAGAACATACCATTGCATAATCTTTGAGGTATTTTTTGTAAACCACGCCTCACTTGTACGCGTTGTGAGCCTACCTGTGTGGATAGTACCTATACTCTATTTTTATATATGAATATATTTTAATTCGTAGTTCAGTTTTGACATAAATAAAGGTCATCTTTCCTACGTGCAAAAATAAAAATAAACAATTGTTGTTTACGTCACCGACCTAATCCGCCCATCAATATAAGTATATTAATATCAGATACCTGATTTATATACATACAAATTCGTCAATAATGGAAGAATTTGCTAACACTAACACTATTTAATATAGAACATTATAAGTAAATTTTCAAGGTTAACATCAAAATTATACAAAAGGATGCATTTTTTGTGATGAATTAAAATATTCACTGATAGAAAATTAATGAGTGAATAAAAACTTTCCTTCTGATATAATTATTTGTAAGGCAAATTAAAATGAAAAACAAATTGCGTACGTACAAAGTACACATGTGAGAAGTGAAACCTGCATTGTGCATGAACCTCTAAACTGGATATGAAGTCCTGATACATGTTGCTAGGATGACACATGATTTCAACCGCTATGAAAGACATTACTATCACGGCTACCATATTTATGTTCATTTTTTTATGAAAATAAGGGTCGAGAGGAGCAGGACGTTCAGCTGATGGTTATTGATACGCCCTGCCCATAATAATGCAGTGTCGCTCAGGATTCTTGAAAAATCTCAAAATTTTTGAGCGGCACTACAATTATTGCGCTCGTCACCTTGAGACATGAGATGTTAAGTCTCATTTACCCAGTAACTTCACTTGCCACGGCGCCCTTCAGACCAAAACATAATAATGCTTACACACTATTAATTCACGGCAGAAATACGCGCCGTTGTGGTACCCATAATCTAGCTGGCAACCTGTGCAAGGGAGCCTCCCATTGGTCTCTTGGTGTCTACATAGTAATACGTCGTGCGAATGACGTCAGAATATATTAAGGTATACTCACGTCATACATAAGACAATCTCTTTATCTATGATCGCCTGGTACCAAAACACTGTAATAATGCTTCCTATCTCATTCTCTCGCCAGCCGAATCACAATTACCTATTTGTGTCTCTATCGTCTCGCTTTTTCGTTTCATCGAGTTTCATATCACAACGATTCAAAAGAAGTTTCACCTCAAAAACTTTAAATTTAATAATTAAAACTATTCAGTATTGCCAATATTGAGATATTATTTTACGTACCAACGGAGTACATTTTCATAGCATCATCCTACGGGAATACTTTTCCCACAGAATAGGGATGGATAAGTACTTACGTTTTAACTATTACCGATTACCTTTTGTGACGTTTGTCAAATCATAGATAGACCCTTCGCTCTAATATCCCTCAGGAATACCCAATAAGATTTATTTCGCGTTTCGTGATCTTGGATACTATTTCAGATTTTTAAAAACCTTCAATGAACGATAAATGTATTAAAAATATTGAATACCTACCACCCAAAAAGTGCTCAAGTAACCTAAAAGCACCCAAAAAGGGGGTATTTAGGTAGCAGTCTAGCAGGAATAGAACTAACGGTTTTTATTATAAAATAAAATTGATTTAAAAATATTATTACAAATTATCTATAAAGTTTATTTAATAAAAATAAGAAGTAATCATTCAAAAATATTGTAAGGCGAATCAGATATTTAACGTGGATTACAATAGACACATTTGATATTTTATGGCTCTAGAGTCTAGATAGAACCTCTTAGGCAACTCATGATAACATGCCAGGTATATTACTTGTCACTTTAATTGAGTGTGCGTGCGGTGGTGAAAATAGAGGTTAACTGCTTGCCGCTATTTTTTTCGACGTGTTCACAGCTGTCATTGTCTGTCTCGACGTATAATTTATCTAAGGCAATAACTAAACAATATGTAATGTTTTACGATGCGGGATTAGAACCGACGACCTCCGGCGTTCTGTGTCGCTAACGGAGGTCGTGGGTTCGAATCCCGCATCGTTCATAAAATTTTGTTTTTCACATTTTATTTGTGTATTAATCCTAGAAGTGAGGGTTATCACTTTAAAAACATAACATATTGTTTAGATTTACAAGAGCGACATCTCAAGTCAATTTCCTAATATGCAAATATTGGGGTTGAGCAGGTTATCAACTGTAAAGTAGATCCTGTAGATGAAGCCACAACCTGAGAGTTGAACAAAGCAAACAGAATTTTATAACAAGGCGGTACTCGAACGGTTAGCTCAGTTGGTTAGAGCACCGGCACGAAACGCCGGGTTCGAATCCCGCATCGTTCATACAATTTTGTTTTTCAAATTTTATTTGTGTAAGGCAATAACTGTAAAATTATAGTATATATTGTATGTACTAATAGCGAATACATTCCTAATGGGTTTAACCGTATTTCAGAATTTGAATAGTAACAGAATTTACAATTCGTACATTTGATAATGGTTGGGAGGCTTATATATCATACATTACTTATAATTTACAGTGCTTATCACTAATCAGAATTCATACATGTTGAAACTGCTGTTTAGATATTAATATATCCATACATTTGCGACGAACAATGGATTTAATTATTTAGGTATTGTCTAATGTGTTAAGATGATTTTACATATTTAGTAGCTCACGTGATAGACTTTGTTGTGTCCAAAAAAGACTTACTAACTCGACTTAGCCGAGTAGTACGCATTATAAGTTTATGAGTGTTCCTGTTGTTAACATTATGGTTATGACAGTTTCTAGCAAATTCACCTATGTACCTATGAACATACATTACATTATCAAGAATATATTGAGAAGCAACAGTTAGTAACTGGAGGCTTACAGTCAACCTCAATTTTTTTCGACGATTTTTGGTAAGCGGTAACTATTTACCATCAGCGGACTTACACTAGAGACACAATTGTAATTTGAATCCAATTAAAATCGATCGCTTATAGGAGTCATGTCACTTTTGGTTTTGTATTGGCTTAGATTAAGGATATCATTAAAACTAGATACCGCACTACCTAAGAACAATAGCTTTTTTATTTAGGCAACTATAAGATGCTTGTGTGCGTGGCATCTTGACACTCAATGGCACCTTTCAAATTTTGTAACATACGCTTCGTGTTATTTAACACTAGCTGACCCGACAGACGTCGTTCTGTTCATAATAAAAAAAATTGCGGCTGGAATTTGCGAAAGGAATATTCCTACCAAATTTCAAGTCTCTATGGCTTATGGTTCCAGAGATATCGTGATGAGTGACTATATACGTGGAAATCTCTTATATATATATCTCTTATATATATTGAAATTAATAAAATACAAAATACTTACTGATGATATGTGATCCCAGTGTCTTTCTTATTTCTTGTGGTATTTATTATTTTTACAAAGTTTTACGTAAAAGGTTGCGTAAACCTGGCATTTTAGTTTCAATTATAAGCAAAGTTTAACAGAACATGTGACACGTCGACCTCAGACATTGATCGAGACTGGCTCGAGTACGCCCACTTGGGCGTAGTTGCCGCACTTTGCGGCTACTCCAGCGGTATATAGTTGGAGCGCAGCGGAGACCACACCGATTTGCATAAATATGATTTCATGAGATCGGTGATCATCAAGACCGGCTATCCGACGCGTTCCATAGTTTCATCATCATCAACTGTAAGACGTCCACTGCTGGACAAAGGCCTCCCCTAAAGATTTCCACGACGATCGGTCCTGCGCTGCCCTCATCCAACGTGGCGATCTTGACCAGATCGTCGGTCCATCTTGTAGGGGGCCTACCAACACTGCGTCTTCCGGTAGGTGGCCATTCGAGGACTTTTCTGCCTTCACCAGCCATCTGTCCGTCGAACTATGTGCCCTGCCCAATGCCACTTCAGTTTCGCAATCATATGGCCTATGTCGGTAACTTTGGTTTTCCTATGGATCTCCTCATTTCTAATTCGAACTCGCAGGGAAACTCTGAGCATAGTTCCATAGTTTACATATCAAATATTTCATAAGAAGTAATAAAGAATAAACTGTTTAAATATAAATTATCCTGTATTGTATGCATCAACCTTTACAGCTTGAATTTATTTTTTGTGTAAGGATGCTTCGTGAACATGATGGTCGTGATTACTGTCATAATTATTAATCGCATCCAACAACTACAATAATTTATTAACTGTTTTCTCACTTTCAATAAAAAAAATCTTTCCACCAATACCGTTTGTTAAAGTTGAACAAAACACGCCACTTAAAACACATTTCTGAAAATATTTGGTATAATAATATCACAGAAAAGTGTATAAAATAGAACGTAGACAAAATGTCATTTTAATTTAGAATTTCCTACAGTCCCGACTATAGAACACAGGGAACTGAATGATGCCAAGCGATATTCCACACTAATTTATTTGATCTAATTGCTCAGTCAAACCTCTGTAGATATGCAAATAATTAATTTAATTGCTGTACCTACAGTTTAATTTCTTTAAATACCAACGTGCAGCTGTTAAAGCAGGTATGAAACGGTAAAAATAAAGCTTAAGTTATTGCTAGATCGTTGCCAAAAGTTTATTTGGTGTTGACAGTCATTATAATACACTAATAGCTGCACGCGACATTGCCCGCATTATATAAAAATTATCTTATTCATAATGACTTATTGGAGGTGTAAACGTCGTTCATATACGCTAGTATAAAAATCCTATTTGAAATCGAATATTAAATATAAAAAACTCATAATTTCTCCGATAATGGCGATGTTACTTATGGAATAAATTTGAAATTCTTTGCTTTGTTACATTTTAAAAAATTAATCTGTATGGCTAGTTTTTTACATTTTGTTGAGTCTATTTTTAGACCTAAAACCTCGATAGTTAGATTTAAATACGATTTTTTCCAAGATTGTCATATTGGCCATAGCCACATTTTAAATTAAGCAGCTTTGTACCTTCGATAAGCGTTTTGTTTTGAATAAGGCAGTTAATTGATATTATCCCCACGAGATAAAGTGGGGACCGACAGCCATATTAGTGACGCCATAATAAAGACAGGTTTTCAGGCAGTATTGCGAAATATAGAACACTTAGCTGTAAAATGACAATTTCTACTAGATCACAAACGAAATTCGTTTCAATTTAAATAAATAACTGAAAGGCCATGTAGCTAGACCTCGATCAGAATTTCAAATCTTTTATTTTTTTTCCTCCAAACCTCTTTTTTAAATAGAAGTGGGTATACTTCTATTTAAAAAAGCCTATACGCCACATATCAAGGATAAGTTTAGGAAAGATGGAGGCAGTATAACCACAAACTGGCATCCATTAGATGCCAAAATATGAAGAGGAAGACCTGGTGTGAGCTGGAGTGACGAGCTAGTCAATTAAGACGGAGTACTATGGTCCTACACCACAAATAATAAGGACGAATGGAAAAAGAAGCGGGAGGCCTTTGCCCAACAGTGGAATGATATTAAATAAAATACTAGTTGACCCGACAGACGTTGTTCTGTATATTATAATAAATAAAATAATGTTTTTATATGAATTTGTCAATAATATATCATAACATCAAAAATTACTTCGTAAAATATGCACCCTGCTGTCGTAATGAAATTGTTTCACAGCAGAACTGTCAAACCGTGCGTCAATAAATTCTCTCATAGAAATTATGTATGGACACATCAAACTAAAAACAAGTTTGTTGTTTTTATTTAATTTAGCAGCATTTTCCTATTTATTCACCTTTTAAACCTTCTCTGGACTTCCACAAATAATTCAAGACCAAAATTAGCCAAATCGGTCCAGACGTTCTCGATTTTTAGCGAGACTAACGAACAGCAATTCATTTTTATATATAAAGATAGATAGATAGATTATTAGTAATATAATTATTTATGGTTTTAAATTGTAATAGGCTTTAATAAATAAATATTTACACCTTAGTATATTCTTTGATTAACGCGAGTGTGACACAATAATATCAATAAAACACTTATTAAGGGATTAAAACGAGTGTGATTGTTACTTTGATTTTACATTAGATTTTTTCGTAAAAGTTACATGTTTACCAGTCCCCCTGAAAACGAGATCTGCAAAGGTCTTGAAACGTCGAGTTAACTTAAATAATAATAAAAATGAAACTTTTCCACAAAAATCTAATGTAAAAATTGTGTAACAATTACACGCGTTTTAATCCTTTAAAAAGTGTATTATTTAAATACTCCTTATAACATGAGCTTTAAACCAGTCCTGTTAAAGTTTCGGATATTAATCGGATTAAACAGAAAATAATAAATGTATTCTCGTATAATCCACTGTAAACATTCATATAGTTAGAGGAATTAATTGGGATACACGTAACAAACAGACATTCCATTTTTATTTATATATGTATAAATGACACAAATAATTTTACCTATATCGTTTGAAATGCGTCATCGCAGTCGCTTGGTCGATAATATTTTCGCAAATTTTATTACCTTTGCGTGATAAAAACATGAAAGGCCACTCCTTTTAGGAAACAAATAATAGTGAGATGGGTCAATAACAACTGAATGGAAAAGGAATAAATACCAAAGCTGAATTTATTGTTTCCGAAACAGAGTGATTACGGTTCGGAGCGACTAGTTTTATCGCATTAGAAGCTATTATCTTACAGCATTTTGTTTTGCGTTATTATATTGCTGAAATACATAAATCCGTATCCAAAAAAAAAAAATTGGGCGATGCGAAGCGAAGCTGAGCGGAGCTCCCACGGGGTGACTCCAATTGATTTCTGTGTTAAATTATATCTCGGCCATTTCTGAACCGATTTTTAAAAAAAATTAACGCCTAGTAATTTTTCAAAATTTTCTAGGTTATTCTCGAGGCTGAATTTTGAATTTCGACTTGATTCAATTATTATAATTAAAAACAAACATGTTTTACCTCAAAAAATTACAATAATCGTAACTAGAATTAGATTGTATAAAAATACGCAATTATTTTTATACTTTTTTGTGCATATTATATCTATTATTTTGGAATAGTGTTTTTGAAGTCGGTTGTTTTTTTGTTAAATTTTTTTCTTATTTTATGATTTTTTGTGAATTTGGAGTACACTAACTAACAATTTATCTAAATATGTGTAGATATACTAAATTTTTCATTGCAACCATGAACGTTAATGCTTTGCAATTTGATTACAATCAGTTAGAATTTCTGCCACAGACCGCACCCTTACTGTAAGTCGTTAAAGAACATCATATTTGACTACGACAATTACTAGACTTTAACGACGTGACGGTAAGTGACTTAAATATCCGGATAGCATAAACAAGATTCGGCCGAGTATCGTTGATTTGCTCTAACAATTGAAGAGTTCCGTTACTTTGTCATTGAATTCGTTATTAGAACCTAACTCTCACCAAACTATCTTTGAAGTATATCCTTTCCAATAAAAAAAGATCATCGAAATCGGGTTGCGCTATATTGAGTTATTCGTAAATTTATCATCCAACTTGATATACGTATTTATAGCAAATTAAGAATTTTATAATTTTTCTCATGGATGCCATTGTCAGATCTGGACCAAATTACAAAGGGACTACACGGGAAGCACCAGCTTACAAATAAATATAGAATAGAATTATCAAAATCTGTTCACCCAGTCGAAAGTTCATAGGGAACAAACATAATTAAAATACAGTCGAATTGAGAGCCTCCTCCTTTTTTGAAGTCGGTTAAAAACGAGTCGACACACAAGGAAATATGTACAGACAGCCTAAATAAATATCAAGTCAATCCTTTCATTGCACAGACCAATTGGACAACATTATTAAGAAGATCTCAAGACCAAGTTTATTTACAAAGACCATTTGAATAGAGCAGAATCGTTCAATTTTGTTATTTGATTCAATTGCCTCAGATAATTTATTCACCTCGGCAGCAAAATTCATCACCTCCACAAACTTTCCCATCCGACCGCTATCGACATAATTGAATCCCTGATAACTTCTATTCAGCACAAATTCAATTGGGTTCTTTGAAGAGGTTAACTTGTTGTTAGTACACTCAAGAGGGCAAATATCTTCGAAAGCTGCTATATTTCTGAAAGGATGTTCATCGCGTATTCAGTTAAAGGGTTATAAATGGATGAAAAACTTTTATAAGTAAATATTTATGAGAAAATTTTTGATTACTATCCCTACTAATATTATAAATGTGAATGTAAGTTTGTTTCTTACGCCTTTACGCCGGAGCTACTGAACCGATTTTGATTTAATTTGATACAGCGATAGACTAGAGCTTGGGAAAGGACATATGCATTCTAACCCGGAAAAATCCATGGTTTCCACGGGATTTTTGAATAACGAAATATACGTTGATGAGTTATAACTACACCAATAGGTTTAGTTTGCCATAGCAATCTTCCTCGAAATAAGAGTCATATAAAATGTTGGGAACGGGAGCGAAAACGGGAACCGGAACTGGAATAGGATATGAGATAATTTTCAATTCGAAACTTGCTTATTATTTTTAAAACTCCATTTATTACAATATGTAAAGGAAATATCTTGCGTACATTAAATACATCATACTAAACAAATTAGCGATATAATTCACTTTTTTAGTAGTAGAAAACAATTGATCAAGATTATAAATCGCAGATGTTAAGTATAACCAATAAGTAATTAATGAGTACTGCCGACAGCTTGTACTACTTACAACTTTGAAATTAGAACGGTTCGTTTGCATTGTAAAGTTATTATATTTAAAGTAATTAATTATTATTGTCCAAGGCTTGCTCCATCACTGTAAAATTTATTGATGTAGGCGTTAGTTTGCGGAAATCCATAATTATACAAATGATTTCAGTTTTCTTTAGTGTTAATTCCGCCAATATTTGTCTTTAAACAATTCTCGACACGTGTTTCGCCTCTACACGAGGCATCCTCAGGACGAGTTGTCTCGCCAAAATCTGGCACGAAAAAAAAAATCAAATTCAAAATTTCTATATTTGGTATTAAAATATATATACAAAATTACTTAAATCTACTTATTAAAGGAATTTACAATTAAGCCTTATATATATAGGTATCAGAAAACTTATTTCTACAACCCTATCTACGTATTAAGGGATAAAACTTTATTATGCTTAAAAACTAATACATGAGGTTTGTGGGGGGGAAATCCAGGAAACTGGGAAAACCTGGCTATTTGCTATTGATATAATGTAATATTAATCGTAACCTATTACTTAACCTAACTTAAGACTAATGACTAGAACTTAAAACTAACTTAAAAACTAAGGTAAATAAATACATAGATATGTATACATACATATATAATATATAAATATAAGAGGGGTGTGGGGTGGGGGGGGATCTTGGGAAAGGAAGAAATCTGGCACGAGACCGGAAGTCGCTCTTTTATACCCTCGTCCCATGAAATGACGCTCTGTGATTGGTCGGCTGTTGTGACGTATTACGTACCCCCCATCACTGGAGCCTCTTGCCCGTTAGGAAATAAAATTTTGTATCATTACTACATATTATTTTCACTATTATTACATAATAATATAAAACAAAGTCCTCCACCGCGTCTGTCTGTCTGTCTGTTCGCGATAAACTAATACTACGATTTTCATCCTGATTGAGATTCCTTCCTCGAGAACCTCCCTTGGCTCACCAAGGGAGGTTCTCGAGGAAGGTTTGAGTATATAATTTGTTATGTTGTTTTTTATACATTTTTGTATATATTAACGAAACTTGTTGGAGGTGTCGGAAAAAATAAGCCGTCTGGGTTTCAACGAAAACGCTGTCTCAACCCTTAGATATATAACAAAATAATGTAGGGTGGAATTGTGTATCTTATTATGACTATCCCTTAGGGATAATATCCTACATCAATTTTTATAAAAAATTAACACTTACTAAGATAACCACTGGTTATTTTAGAAGCTGTTTACACAAATATGATATTAACCCTTATCTTTTTATTACTACATATTGTAAAATAATTCAGAAATACGCTTTTGTTTCATTTCTAACTCATTAACTTTGATTTCATAATTCCGATGGCTTTAGGTTACATTATTTCCGAATATCTACATATTTTTTTATAAACATTATAAAGAGCGTCTATTGGGCCCGCTAGTTTACAATAAAACCCATTTTTTAATATTAGTTCGGTTTCTACATCTTTTGGCATTCCAAACAACAATTATTCATAAATTTTCTCTAGGATATGAGTGGGTTCCCACCCAGTTTACCAGTGGGAGGCACCTTTGCACGGGATGCCGGCTAGTTTATGGATACCACAACGCCGCCTATTTCTGCCGTGAAGCAATAATGTGTAAACATTATTGTGTTTCGGTCAGAAGGGCGACGTAGCTATTGAAAATGCTGGGTAAACGAGACATGTCTCAAGGAGACAATCGCAATTGTAGTGACACTCCGAACTTTTGGATTTTTCAAGAATCCTGAGCGGCACTGCATTTTAATGGACAGGGCGTATCAATTACCTTCAGCTGAACGTCCTGCTCGTCTTGTCCCATATTGTCATAAAAAAATATGAGTGGGTCAGTGTGACACAAAGGTGATGACCCTGCTTCGTCGATTCTTCGATATTTATGAGATATACTCAGGAATATAGGTTGTGAGAAAAAGGAAGGAAAACAGGGAACGATAACCCACTAGGAATTGATGAGGGTTTACTGTTTAATGCTTGTTTACTTACCGTCACAATCACAGTAGAATCCTAAATAGTTCACTTTCGGTGAGTGTACTTTTTGTGTCTTTCCATGTTACAAAACTGCGTATTTGGGTAAATTCGCTTGTTTTTGTACTTTCCATAAAGAAGAGCGTGACATGTTAAGCCGGGGCTACATATTATAATAAACATTTTGAGCAAAAGAAACCTTACGAACAAAAGAGAAAGAGTGTGTGAGTAAAATAAAGGGGACCTTTGCTAGCTTTCGTTCAGCGTTATTCTATAAAGAATAAGTCACATATAAATGTGGGAATGTCTTAAACATTTATAGGTTGGTTGTTGGAAAAGTCTAAGTTAAAAAAAATATACTTTGACGTTATTTAGAGTCGGTCAGAGAGGAGTACCTACGGTTGATAATGGATGAGAGTCATTAATACTTTTAACGAATAATTTGCTCTTAATAGCGATTTTCATTAATATAACACTAGAAATAAGAGATTGCTTGTAACTAATTCTAGTAGGCTTCATAAGATACATAATAGCTTTAAGGGTAATATACACTTTTATAATAAAGTCCCAGCCACTGTTAAGACATTATCTATAAATAAATTTAAATGTTTTATTAAACATGTCTCTGTCGTAAATCCTATTACTCCACAATATCTAAGTGATCGGACAGCCTGAGACTAGATTATGATTATTTTACAACAATAGCAATGACAGGACAATATTGTATATTTTTATTTAAAAGATCGCAAAAAAGAATGCTGGGAAAGTTTCTTGCGCCGCTTCTTCTCTCTCAGAGCACCATTTGTTCCCGAAGCGGTAGTAGATAGTATCTAGTATATTAGACACCAAGTGACACCAAAAAGAATTTCTAAAGGAATCAATTTTGAGAAAATAAATGACTTTTATGCCTTTTAATAATTGGCCAAAACAGCTTATTATTGAAATTGTATTCGGGCACATAATATTTAAGCATTGAATGCGCATATCTTGTGCAAAATAATTTATGTTTGTAGTGTATGTAATATATACTTATATAACCGTGTCGGTAAAGCAACCTTGAACCACCTGAAAATGCTCAGCGAACTTCAACAAGATAGAACTGTAATTAAGTTTGGAAGATTTTTAATTTACTGGAACACCTCTCCATCTTAAATGTTTACGATACGACATGAACCGTAAAAATTTGTATTACTTCATAAGTAAGTATCCCTCGCTACTCTGTGGAAATACCCTCGAAAATTATTAGCCACTTCTTCCATTAACGACAATATGATTTATCTGGTGTTGTTAACAGTTAAAATCGGGCTAAATCAATCTTTACATCAAGCATTAGGTGAACATCACTAAAATTGAAACTTTTTCAGTCAATGGTGATGATCTCAGTGATGGTGGTAGGTGAAAAAACCCGTTCGTAACAGGTAAATTCAACAGAACCTTTATAATTAACTAGCTGACCTGGCAAACGTTGTTTTGCCATATAAATTATATATGTAAACCTTCCTTGATCTACGACGAATCTATTTCAAAAGATTTCATTGAGATCAGTCGAATAGCTTAGGAGTTATTAGGGAACATACAAACATACATTCTCTTTTATACATATAGATAGATTTAAATAACCAAATAATTGTAAGTCAAGTGGAGATTATCTAAACTGTCAAAAAGCCTGGTCAAAGGTTATGATAAGCTTGCTTAAGTTATAATTTTTACAACATTGTATGTACATATAATAAAATACTGGAAGGGTGTATTGCAACGTTTCTTCTCTCTCAGAACGCAATTTGTTTCCAAGCAATGGTATTAAAAAATCATCAAATAAAAAAGATTAAAGAAATTAAGTATGCCAAATTAAAGAAAATTATATATTTAGTACCGAATAGTGCTGATCTGACTAGTAAAATTTTGCTATTTTTATATATTACTAGCTGACCCGGCAAACGTTGTTTTGCCATATAAATTATTTTTAGAGTTAGACCGTTTCTTGGACATTGCTTTATTTTTCTAAAATAAACGTTGCCTAAGTTACTCCTTATTACATCAGCTACCTGCCAATAAAAGTCGCCGGATTATCCGGAACTAACAGACAGACAGACAAAAATTGTAAAAAATGTTATTTTGGTGTAAATGTATAGATAATTCACACAATATTTTTATAAATTATAGCCTATATGTTATTCTGGTGTGTAAGCTATATTATTGCAAAGTTTCATCAAAATCCATTCAGTAGTTTTTGCGTTAAAGAAGTTCAAACATACATCCAGACATACAAACTTTCACATTTATAATATTAATAGGATATTACTAGCTGACCCGACAGACGTTGATCTGTTTACACTTTAAGATAATAAAAAATCTCCTGGTGGTGAAAATTCATTAAATCCTTTCTTAGCAGACCTCTACACCTTATACAATAATTTACCTTTGTCAATACATAGGTGGAAATCTACTTTCTTCAATACATAAATGTATAGAAGACAGTTTTCATATAATTTGTAAACAATGAAACGAAACTACTAAATTGTTTTAAGTAATAATAAAATTTCGATTAAAGGCAATAATAAATTCAAATTCAAACTTCTAAATAGGATATGATATCACTCGGTGAATGTCAAAAACTACCACACATTCGAAAAATATGCCTCAATAAAAACTATTCTTTTTTAAACCTTAAGTAAACGTAAAAACAAAATGATATAAAAACTTTCTAAAACAGCTCCAAACAACAAATAACACAAATTACAGGGGGTCTATTCTCTTTCTCCGAAACGAAACTTCGTAAACGAACGAAATTTAAACGTTGTTTCGGTAGTGACTTTACTCTATTTTGTTTTCAGACACACCGACGAAGTTTGAAACCAAAAGAATTTCGTGAACGAATGGAGAACGAAATGAATAATATTATTTTAATACAACTTATTTGAAGTGTTTTATTTCATGCCAACGTTGGTTAGTAACAATGACAAGCAAAACTATCTGTATTACACGTGCAATGTAAACATGACAACTAAGTACTTACGATTTTTTGTTTGAATTCTTTAATGTTTTCTAACATAGTTCTCAATTATGGTGGGAATAATGATATTATTAAGTGTTTTTAACACACCTTGTAAACTATCAGTCAGTTTCAAGTAAGTATCAGTTTACATTTAGTTGTTTTTTCACTATAAATATTGCCTCTACGTATTACCATTCTTTTATTCAAATGGCTGCACATACGATGATAAAGCTATACCTTTTAATTTGTATGACTGAGTACTTTATTAGCTGTAAGTTAGTTTTCCTGTTATAATAAAATAAAAATATATATTTTGTTCTTTTATTTAAAAAAAAACGAAACTTATTATAAATATCACTAAAGATGGGACGGGGTTCTAACTAAACGGTAGATTTTTATCTTATTTATTATTTTCTAATAAATTTTCGTTTGCAACGTAAATTAATAGGGGTAGGTACTTCGGAACGTAACCGTAGAAAACACGCGAAACTTCGTTCGAAACTTCATTTTTCGTTGAATAAGATACCTACAGAATATGTCTATTTTGTACCATTAGTAAATGTTGTTTGAAAAGTATCCACTAAAATATGTACGCCTTTAATATGGGCGGGTTTTAATGATTCATGGCGGCCTTGCTAGCTGTTTATACGATGACCTTTCTAAATAATAAATTAGGCTTATTTACCATTACGTTTAATATAATAAACTGAAAATGTACGCGCACTTTTACAAAATTTTTTTACTAAAGTTTCTTGTACTTTTTTTTTTAGCTTTCCAATCTAGAATATTGAACAACACAACACGCAAATTCATTATTATTTTCAACAAAAAACTATTTTTTTCTGTTTTTTATTTTAATGCAAAGATCTTTATATCAGATATTAATAAAGTGAAGCCACTGTACGAATACCTGCTGTCAAATTAACAGGGTTAAATGAAATTGTTACACCGTATAAATACAAATTTTTGCGTTTGCCCGTGATGGTGTACCTCAACTTTTGGTCTAATAATGGCGTGGTTTTCACGACCAGATATTCCGTGTAATAAACGAGGAATTTTTAAAATTATGTCGTATATACATATATCGAGTTTAAATATACACATTATTAACTGAATTGTAACATTGTAGAAACAACTAAAGTATTTGTTTTCATTCGCGTGAGTATAATACATTTAACTAAAATACCTTTTAAAGGATTAATACGCATGTTATTGTAACTCAATTTTTTATATAAAGTACTTCTGTAATAGTAACAATTTTATAATTTAATTATTTGACCCGAAGCGGACGTTCAAGGGGGATGTAACGGTGGGTTGTTACATTTGAACATTTGAATGAATCAGAAAAATATTTTATCAATCGTCGGCGAGGGTGCTGTGTCTGTTGACACAGAGCATAGGGTGCCTATTTTGTAAGCTCCTTTCTATCACTCATAAAAATATGTTCATAGTTTCATTGCTAATTTTTTACTGTACGAATCTACTTAATTAGGATCATAATGCGTTCATTTTTTATTAATAACTAGCTGACCCGGCAAACGTTGTTTTGCCATATAAAGTATAATTCACGCGATAGTTTTATAAGTAATAAAATATTGCCTATATTATAGCCTGTACATCATTTTGTTCTATTGTCAATAGTTTTTGCAGCGCACGCAAAAATAGGTTTTTGATTTTACACCTTGTGTTACAAAATAGCAATTTTATTACGGATCCCTAATTTTGAAAAAAAAAAAACATAGCCTATAGCCTTCCTCGATAAATGGACTACCCAACACTGAAAGAATCATTCAAATCGGACCAGTAGTACCAGAGATCAGCGCGTTCAAACAAACAAACAAACAAACAAACACTGCAGCTTTACAATATTAGTATAGATAAAGGAGCATTTTGAGGGTGATCCAGAGCTCGATTGCTGTCTGTTCTGTAGCCGCTGTTACATAATACAAAAGTGACGTATAACAGCAATTAGATTTACGTCTGTCGCGAGATTTGTAATCACCGGGCGGGTTTATTATATTAGTGTGCATGACAAGCTATGTCTTACACTCACAATATGTATGTCACTTTGTTTTAGTGTACGCGCGTTGCTGAGAATAGAGGTTAACAGCTTACTATACTAGCTATTCAGCAGTATATCTAGACATATAAAATGTCTAAGTGAAATAATAGAGGGCGTTGCCTATTTGGTATTAATGAGAATATTAATGTTTATTTATAATTATGTGGCTAGAATTGATTTGGAAAAATATATTGTATTATAAGTATTCCAAGTATATAGTTTATTATTATTGCTATCCATAAGGGAAGAAAATTATCGTCAGTGAAATGGAACCAAATTAAACGTCTAGTTAAAAAAATAATGAGTTTAGAACTAACCTCTATTTTGAGCAATTCACGCACACTAAGACAAAGTGTCATACAAATCGCGAGTGTAAGACGTAGTTTGTCACGCACACTAAATAAATATTCCTGACCTGTTTATATAGCTTGTCTGGCAGCAAGAGACTGTATCTAGACGTATAAATTATCTAAGCTTTATAGCAAAACAGAAATAATTTCTACTAGTGTTATATTCATAAATGATATGACGAATTGCTTCGCCAGTCGTGTGTAAATCTGCACCTTATCGCGGCAATGTGGCCGCAACATAAGAAGTGACAGCTTGTTAAGGAAACTAACCATAAATAAATAATAGTTAAAAAAAACTAAAAAGCACGCTTTATATAAAATTCAACTAAAAATAGAAAATAAATTTAAATTGAAAATAGTGTAAAAAAAATATATTTTATTGTAAAAAAAAGCGTGGGGTGCTTTTTAAGATATTATTAAAATAATAATTCTTCTACACCCCACGCTTTTTTTACAATAAGTTATATTTTTTTTTAGGTATTTTTTAAAAATTATTTACTTTTCATTTTTTAGTATAATTTTATCAAATTAGTGTAATGTCATCGGTCGTCGATAAATCTCCAAAGTTTGAACGAAATCTAGCCGTTTAAAGTGGGTCAAAATCGCGCCCAAAGAAGTCGGTTACAAACATACAAACATACAGGTGAAACTTATATAAAGCGTTTAAAAAAGATAATAACTTCATGCCAATGAATAACATTCAACATGAATTTAAATAATGAATCAAATGAGGTATTCAAAAATATATTTGGCATTTCGAAGCTTTTAATTATGGGAGCGTTCACCCTAATTAAAGGTCACGTCGAAAATTTCCACGAAAGTCTAGTACATCATAATATTTAACAATAATTTACATGATTACTCTCAAAGCTAAAGTATTGAATATAGTAATTCTGATGTTTTAATTGGCACCAACTTCAAAATATTGTAGAAAATATTTTCTTTTTAATGTAAACATTAAAACGAGATGGATACCCTTGCATACATTATTGGGCCTAGATGTAATAATAATAATAATACTAAAGCCTCATTTAATCCAAAACTCTTTTTACACAAGCGAATTGTTAGTAGTATACTAATATTCTATTACTACTACGACTATTAGAAATATATCGTACCTACTAAGGTAAGATATATTTCTAATAGTTTGGTGTTAGTAAGATTAGTTGCTTATACTTCTATTTATTTGAGTTGTGAATCTCGTTAGAGTAAAGGCCTCCTCCATGTTTTTCCAAAGTGTTCGATTTTTGCTTTTATGCATCCAGTCTTTTCCTGCTATCTCTATTAAGTCGTCAGTCCACCGTTTATTTGGTCTGCCAACTCTTCGTTTGCCTAATGTTGGTCCATTCCATCTTGTGGTTAGGATTGTCCATCGATTATCAGTATATCGTGAAATATGCCCTGCCCATTGCCACTTAAGCTTCATGGCTCGTTTTAGTGCATCTGTAACTTTTGTTTTTTGTCGTATGGACTCGTTTTTAATTTTTTGTTTTTTGTTTATTTTGAGAATGCTTCTTTCCATTGCTCTCTGCGTAGAAAGTAACCTCTGTTTCACTTTATTTGTGTATGTCCATGTTTGACACCCATATAGTAAACTCGGCAGGAGGCAGGTATCCATTACAGTTCTCTTTATGTTCATACTAAATTTTCCTTTTAGAATTTCTTTAAATGACCAAAACTTTTTCCATGTAATATTTATTCTTCTTTCTACCTCTTCTTCGTTGTTTGTTTTTAAAAACGATATTTGTTTTCCTAGATAGATATAGTTAGTTACATATTCGATAAAGTTGTTATTTATCTTGATAGGTATTTTGAGGCTGTTAGTCATTATTTTTGTTTTAGGTTTATTCATTTGTAGGCCTACTTTTTGACTTTCTTCATCTAGTGTACACAGCATAGCTTTTAGTTGTTTGGATGTTTCAGCAAAAATAATTATGTCATCTGCGAACCTGAGGTGACACAAGGGGGCCTAGATGTAAAAGGATGAAATTAATGTCAATAAATCCTACTAATATTATAAATGTGAAAGTTTGTATGTCTGGATGTATGTTTAAACTTCTTTAACGCAAACACTACTGAATGGATTTTGATGAAACTTTGCAATAGTATAGCTAACACACCAGATTAATATAAAGGCTATAATTTATAAAAGTATTGTGTCAATTATCGATACATTTAAATAAAATTGGAGTGTCTGTTTGTAATATTGAAATAACCGTTTTTTACTAAATGTATATTATGAATACATATACGGTACATACACCAAAATAACATTTTTTACAATTTTTGTCTGTCGGTCTGTCTGTCTGTATGTTCCGGCTAATCCGGCGACTTTTATTGGCAGGTAGCTGATGTAATAAGAAGTAACTTAAGCTACGTTTATTTTATAAGAATAAAGCAATAACCAGGGAACGGTCTAACTCTAAAAAAAAATTGTATTACAAAACAACGTTTGCCGGGTCAACTAGTAGCTTATAAATTAAAATAGCATCACTGAAAATTTGAGGAATTTTGGTGAAAAAATATGACAGTTTTTTAAACCATATATCAACTTATTACATTTTGGCCCAGAAATCCCCGTCTATTTTCTGCATTTTTGTGTTAATTTTTGCTCATTCACATTAAGAATTCTGAAAAGTAAAACCGCAGATCTCTAATGAGATTAATTTTGAAGAACGAATAATTTTGGACACAAGACATAAAGCTACATAAAATATTTCGCCATTTCGTTTCTATTAGCATTTCTCGCAGAACGTAATATATATTTATTAGCGGTACACCGCGTCGTCAGATAGCAATGACGTCATCAGTTTTTTCATGACGACTACAAATTGTTTCTTTATAAGTTATGCTTTGTCACGTGCCCGGTACATAATTGCTAATTTAATTTCTTTTTTTGTTTATTTACCAACCGGAGTATCCAATGACATTCTATACATATGGACATATCATTCGCAGTCTGATAACGGAACGGCAAAAGTGTGCTTAAAGCCAATGTAAGCACACTTTTCTCCTTAGTCGTGTGTCAACTGTGTGTCAATCAACATGCCTAAGTGTGCTATAAAAAGTGCTTAAATAATACATTAACGACTCAAAAAAAGATTATGTGACTTATCATGATTGTTTTCAAAAAGCGGAAGTAATTTAATAAAACGAATATTTTTTCATTAAATATGGTACAATGTTATTGAAAAGTCCCCAGACAAGACCCGCTTGTTAGAATGGGACAGATGAAAAGACATAATCAGAAATGTATAGACATAGCAGTCGGAGCTTATTATGATGCCATTTGTGGCATGTGCCATATTTCGGCTTTGATTTTGTATGAGGTGCATTGTCTTTTAGTATAGAACGTCATTGGGAGTATCTAAATTCATGTATTTAAAGTGGAAGTGTCTGTTTGTTAATATTTTTTACTTTACTCTTATAATCTCTCTCTGGGGTTTGTCCCTCATATCTGAGGATCGTGATCAGCATTAGGGTTGCATCTAGAGTGGATGATCTGTCTCCACTAGTTTCTGGTCTAGGTCTGGAGTATTTCAATAATCCTGAGCATCGCTGCATGCAAGCTAATGGACAGGGAGTATCATTTACCATTTCTGGACCATCTATTTAGTTCAAATCTTAAGAATATCTAGGAGATTAGGGCTTAATATCTTTGAATAAGGGCATTTATATCTAAAAAACAAATATTATATTTACGCGAGACCTGGCTACATAAAAAACAATCACAGAGCATTCAGTCTGTGAAATTCTAAAACAAAAGGCATTGTTGTTGAGCTCTGTATTTTTCGAACGGGCGCTATATTATGGCTTTATATTTCTATGTTATTATAGGATTGGATTTACGTTGAACTCTATATCACATCCTATTCAGTAACTTCGAGCGATGTTTTCCAGATCATTAATTTATTAGATTCTCATGAAATAATCGGAAAATTTGATGACGCTAATATTTTTAACAGTGATGTCGTAAAAATGAACCACGCTCATTTGTCTCTATAAAATCTGGACACATTAATGAAATATGAAACATGGTATCAGTTCGTAATTTCATTTCACTTTTATTCAGTGTATAAATCGCAATAAAATATCGAGTGCATCCGTTTATCTTTTAAAAGATAAGAATACTCAAATATCGACAATAATTCATAATCTTACAAATTTTTTACTAGTGAAAATCTTATATCGTTGAACGAGCAACTCTTGTATATATATATAATCTGAATCTCGAAAACGGCTCCAACGATTTTCATAAAATTTAGTATACAGGGATGGCGATAAATCGATCTAGCTAGGTTATAATTTAAAAAAATGTAGTTTTATCCGTGTTTAAATGAGAAACAGCTACAATAACATTAGAATACAAAGGTGAATTTCGCCACTAAATACAACACTGTAATAGCTCAGATGGGACATTGGGTGATCCCGTGGTAAGAAGACCCCGCCTCGAATCCACATGTCCTATTAGTTTTTTGTTGTTCAATTTTCGTACATTCTTAAAAATCCGAGAAAGGGTCGGTCGTCCAGATATTAATCTTAATATGAATAAAAACAGCTAATTAATATTAGATAACGTAAATACGAAATAAAATTAAGTAAATATAAAAAGATGTATTTAATAAAATACATCAAAATTATCATAATTTCTTACGATTCCTTAGCTTAAACCTTTAAACCGTATTTCGAAGCTCATTTTTTGATGCTGTGATAAGTAGGTGCTATGTTATAACTAAGCCATAACTGATAGCTTAAAAATACATGGAAATCAACGGAAGTTTTTGGATATTCGAAATTGTGTTACATAAAATCTTTTAATATCTGTATTATTGTTATTATTTTTTATTAGTTACACAGCATAGCAAAAGATGCTCAAGACCAGTGGGAGGCTCCTTTGCACAGGATACCGGCTAGATTATGGGTACCACAACGGCGCCTATTTCTACCGTGAAGCAGTAATGTGTTAGCATTACTGTGTTTCGGTCTGAAGGGCACCATAGCTAGTGATATTACTGGGCAAATGAGACTTAACATCTTATGTCTCAAGGTGATGAGCGCAGTTGTAGTGCCATTCAGAATTTTTGGGGTTTTTCAAGAATCCTGAGCGGCACTGCATTGTAATGCGCAGGGCGTATCAATTACCATAAGCTAAACGTCCTGCTCGTCTTGTCCCTTATGATCATAAAAAAAAATCAAATTCAAGAAAGATCTTAAGTTATCTATATAACTTATTCTTTGCTTGCTGAACAAGAATAATTTTTGAGATAATGAACTTGTAAAAATTCATTTTACATTTGATAAAGATTGTATCAAACTTGTTCATGCGTGGGACACTAAGATAATTTCTATTATAAGATTAAATTTTAACCATTTTGAACTCTATCTCGGCAGACAACTTAATAAGTTTTCACTGTTTGAAGCAAAACCAGTATGCGGGTCTACTAATAGGACGGCAATTAGGACCGCGGATAACATTCTCTATAATTGTTATTAAATATTCAAGAAACTTTTAATTGCACTGTGTAATAAATAATTTAAGTTTATTATATAATTCTATTCTTTGGATTTAACAAAGTTCCGACATTAATAATTTTGTTAAATTAACATGAAGGTTTTTATGTGACTGAACTTTTACATTCATTTTTGATAAAAATTTACATTTTTTTTAACGGGCGTTTATTTATTATAATTAAACGGCGTTTTAATACTTAAAACAATATTTTATTTCCATATGTGATACTCCAGTATGCCTGAAACAGACTCTCATGCACTCAAAAACATATAGTCTGGCGGAAGAAACTTAGTTTAGAGTAAATTTTTTATTCTGGGAGAAGGATATGATATAGAACTTTGCCAGCAAATTGCTTGCAAAGTTCTTGATACTGGGCTAACAACAAAACAAAAGTACATATATTTATTATCCTCAAAAATCTTCGTTTCGACTTTTGGGTTGACTATTTGGTGTCTTAAGTTAGACTGATTTCCAAGAAGCTTTCTTCCACGAACTACAAAGCTGTGGAATGAGGTTCCTTGTGCAGTGTTTCCTTGACGATACGGCATGACCTTCAAAAACACGCATACTCCTTCCTTAAAAACTAGCGACTCTCCTGTGATTCCTCCGGTGTTGCAAGAAAATGTGGGCGGCGGTGATCACTTAACACAATGTTGGAGGACTTCGCTACCAAAATTCTTGATAACATACATATGATGTACCTATACAAACATAATTATTTATTATTAAAAAAAAAACTTCGTTCCAAGTTTTGACTACGTGTTGTCTTAAGTTAGACTGGTCGCTTCCTAGTACTTATAGATTAAATTAACTGTGTACTTATTATATCCTATATGCAATGACGTTATTATTATTATGAATAATATTAGTCAACTGTCCTTAATATACTAGCTGCCATAAGAAAAATTTTAAAAGATTCCCAATTTTTTAATAGACTTTTGGTGAAAAGTTGAAAGCAATGGTTAAAAGACTAGAAATGCTTTACATGCGATTAAAACGTTCGATTAGGCAAGCATAGCACTCGTTAAGCCGTACTTTTTTTTGTCTCATAAGAAAGCTCCCCCAATAACAATATTTTTAATTTATTTTGCTTTTTTGTAATGATAATTTATGTGCAAGATTATGGCATAGGAAATATATAATTTTATTGAGGAGTTGATCACATAATCGACACCACGTTACTCGTTACTCTTAAGGTTAGAGACACCGATAATAAGGCCACCAGTACAGAACAGAAGAGGATCATGGTGTTAAGAAAACGTAACTTGGAACTTTGATTAGCTACCCGAAACACGTCGTGGAATTTTACCCGCGCTAGCTTGGAGTAGCCAATTTGGATGAAGCTATGCACGACAGTCAAACGTTGTGTTTTCTTGATTTCGAATAATTTGCGAAGAATTGTTTTTAACCGATATCATACTATGGAAGCTTTAAGGATGATAATTTACTCTCCATTGTTTGAAACTATATGCAAGGTAGTCGTTATAATCATTTTGAATGAGAAATTGAAAATTATGAATAATATTTATTTATTTTATTATTTAAAATATTCTTCAATTAAACTCAGAATGTTCCTTCCATCTGGAAGTGAAATAACTCAATCCCAAACCCGATTACGCGTGCAAGAAAATTAGCGGATGTTTTTTTAATATCCAGTACTTTATGCTCCGCATAAATGCATCTCTCCAGGTACAATCATCACTTTTACTTAAAAAAGGCATCTCGAGTTTAACATTTCCCCACGAAAAGGAATATCGCAATATGTTCCAGAGTGTAGAACGGCCTTAAAAGCCAGTGACGAAAAATGAATCATTAAAAGCATCGTTAAAACTGTCTGTAACCCCAATATCCACATAATGTTTTAACATCAATTAACCTCTGAAACAATTTTTGATTAATATTCATATATTGGTAATATCAGAGCACTGTTTAAAACAATATTATTTTTCTTTTGTGTCTCTAAGCTTTCAGCTATCATTAAGGTTATATTAAAACTATGTTCTTAATAACTATACCAGTACGTGAAACCTCGTGGACTTCTTTTATATAATGATAAATACTTGTCTATCTGTTCCAACTAATCTGAGATACGATGACGGCGATTGTTTATATTGATTAAACTAATGAATAATTGAAATTAAAATACTTTAAATAAAATAGAATTGTTATATATTTAAAATAAAATAGAATTGTAATTTATTTACAATAAAATACAACATAAAAGTCAGATTACAAAGTAAGCAAACTTTACGTAAGCAAAGTCTGCGGTGGCCGTTATACTCGTATTCGAGCGCCCACTAAACTTAATCTTAATCGATCTTTGTTCATAAAAAATTAAGGCATAACTTAATTTGTTAATAACTTAATTTTAATTGAAAACTCCTTGGTTTTAAAAATCGAATACCATTTGTTTATTTAAAAAAAGATTCTCGGTCTTGTCACAAGGTCTTGTCAAACTTGTTTAGCCGTTGAGAAAATGGAATTGACTCGAGAAATTTCTAGAGCGATAATTTATTATGACTTTCGAAGTGGTTTAACACAAAAACAGTGTGTTGACTAGATGATTTCTGCATTTGGTGATGAAGCCCCATCCAAAACTACAATTTATCTCTGGTTTGCTGAATTTCAACATGGACGTGTCAAGCTCAGTGATGATCCCCGTCAAGGTCGTCCAAAAACTGCAGTCACCAAAGAAAACGTTGATGCTGTGCGTAAGCTGAATGAGGTTGATCGACATTTGATATACCGCGAAATTCAGCAACTTTAGACATTGGCATGAGTCAAATACAAATAATCTTGCATGAACAATGTTGTAAAAAAGTTGTTTTCCCGATGGATACCGCATTTGCTCTGTGAAGAGCAAAAAGCGGCTCGCGTTACTTGGTGCGTCAGAACTCTCGAAAGATTCCACGCAGGATCCTCAAATGCTGTATACAACATTTGATTTCGTATCAGGTGACGAATCCTGGATATACGGGTACAAACCCGAAACAAAAAACCAGTCACGAGTTTGGGTGTTCGAAAATTAGTTAAAGCCAACAAAAATTGTTCGTTCTCGAAGTGTTGCAAAAAAAATGGTGGCCACGTTTGTCTCCAAAACCAGCCATGTTGCGACCATTACTCTTGAGGGACAAAGAACGGTTAATGCAGAATGGTATGCTAGCATTTGTTTGCCACAGGTCGTTTCTGAACTCCGTAAAGAGAATTGCATCCTCCGCATCATCCTCCATCACGACGATGCGAGTTCTCACACCGCGCACAGTACAAAAGAGTTTTTAGAGCAAGAAAACATAGAATTATTAGACCATCCGTCGTACAGCCCCGACCTAAGCCCTAATGATTTCTATACTTTCCCTAAAATAAAGAATAAATTGCGTGGTCAGAGATTTTCATCACCTGAAGAAGCTGTGGACGCCTACCAAACGGCCATTTTGGAGACCCCAACTTCCGAATGGAATGGTTGCTTCAATGATTGGTTCCATCGTATGGAAAAATGTGTCAAATTTCGCGGAGAATACTTCGAAAAGCAATAAATACATTTTTAAATAGTAATGTTGTGTCACAACCTTGATTCCCGAAATTTTCAGTGCCGCCCTCGTACAATAATTTAATGATTTATTTCAATAATTTATAATAGATATTAATCGCCTGAGTGTGTTTTACATTAGATTTTACGTAAAAGTTACATTTTTATTTTTGTTTTAGGTAACTCGACGTTTCTTGACTTTACAGATCACGTTTTCAGGGGGACATCTCTGTCATCAGTGCATGTAAAAACACAGTTACAATTACACTCGTCTAAATCACTTAAAAAGTGTTTTATATATCATTTTTTCTTTTTTATTTATCATCATCATTTCAGCCGGAAGACATCCACTGCTGGACAAAGGCCTCCCCCAAAGATCGCCAAAACGATCAGTCCTGCACTGCAATCATCCAACGTATTCCGGCGATCTTGACCAGATCGTCGGTCCATCTTGTGGGGGGCCTACCAACACTACGTCTTCCGGTACGTGATCAACAATTGTGGACTTTGCCGCCCCAACGGCCATCTTTCCATTGAGCTATGTGCCCTGCCCACTGCCACTTTAGTTTCACAATCATTTGGGCTATGTCAGTGACTTTGGTTCTCTTACGGATCTCCTCAATTCTGATTCGATCTCGCAGGGAAACTCCGAGCATACCTCTCTCCATTGCCTTTATTATTAGTCGAATTATTTATTCTTATCCATCTCTTTTTATTGGTCGAAGTAAATAGATTACGTGTTATCTAATATATAAAATTCTCATGTCACGGTGTTTGTAGTTAATCCGAAAAAAGAAAGACCGATTCTCATGAAATTTTGAGTGCATATTGGGTAGGCCTGAGAATCGGACAACATCTATTTTTCATCCCCCTAAATGTTAAGGGTGGTCCACGCCATTTTTTTTTGTTGATTATGAGTCAGCATTAAAAAATACATACAAATTAAAATTTTCACCCATCTACGATCAACAGTTACTTTTATATCGCGATTTTGATATCGGCAATACAACGTTTGCTGGGTCAGCTAGTAAGTCTATAAGATTATGTAACTGTTTACAAAGTCAATAACAATAGCAAAATAACAAAGAAAGACTTACTCAGATACAATCACAATGTCTCCTAATCGAGGGCCAAAGGCGAGAGCATGTACACATATAAGTATATAAGATAAGGAAACTCTTAGAGATGTGTTTCGATACGAATGGTTTCCCGATTAAGATCTATTACGTAAGGGAATTACAATAGATTCTTACACTTAGAGCATTTATTATTAATTACTTATTCATTGTTTGGTGTAAGCGAATTTAATACAATATCTCTACGTAAAAGGAAGAAGCACATTCAATCTGAATTATCTTAGAATTGTCGAATTATGCAAAGCAAATGATTTAATTACTTTCCGCGTTTGCTATCTTGACAATTTCCTTTCATTTCGGCGACGATGTGGAATTCAGTAACAGATTTAACATAAAAATATATTTTGTATTAAGAGAGTAACGTTGTATAAGTACATTATTTTTATGTACTAAGTATTTTGGATTGAAAACTTTTTAAAGTGCGTTGAGCTTAGAAACATTGTTTTAATTGAATAAGACTGAGCCGTCACGCTCAGTTATGTAAATTACGTTTGGGTACAGTCGGCTCGAGTCAACAAAGTGAGACCTCGCCTAAGCCCTAGATAAAGTTTTCACTCCTGTCTATGGTCTTAAAACCCCACACCGTTTTTAATATCTACGGATAAAGATCTATCTGACTGTGATTTATATAAATAGACAAACAGACAACATTTTATATTTTCATTTCTATGTTTTTGATCCGAAAGTAGTTAGTATATCTTAGTTTCCTTTATGTATTCAGTAGTACCTACCAATTATATTTTAAAGTTTTTTTAACACAATGAACAGACATCCATTATATTTATGTGTAATACCAATTAACGAGCAACAAATACTGGTTATCTATGAAATATAGACAGCCATCTCTTCGGAACACTCCCCGTGATAATTGCAGTAGCAGGCACACAATGCCATCCCTACACAATGCCAAGCGAACGAACCATTATCTGTGCATTCGTTGTGTAAATCACTGAATAATGGTCCTTCGTGTATATATTACCAGTGGGAGGCTTCTTTGCACGGATGCCGGCTAGATAATGGATACCACAACAGCGACTATTTCTGCGGTGAAGCAGTAATGTGTAAGCATTATTGTGTTTCGGCTAGAAGGGCGCCATATCTAGTGAAATTACTGGGCAAATGAGACTTAACGTCGTATGTCTCAAGGTGACGAGCACAATTGTAGAGCTGCTCAGAATTTTTGGGTTTCACAAGAATCCTTAGCGGTACTGCATTATAATGGGCAGGGCATATCAATTACCATCAGCTGAACGTCCTAATATATATAGATCAAAAAATGCCGTACTCAAGAATTTCGAGCACTAACAGCGAGTACCAATAGTATTCGGCATTAATCTTAGCTCGTGTGAAATCGGCGTGTGGTGCGAGTGCGGATGAGAGAGCGGCCGGGCACCGAGCAGGCAGTCAGGGAAGAACTATCGAGCGAGGCGGTTGTGTCGCATGCGCATGCCGTTGACACCACGTTCTAGTTACATAATCATTAAGGCATTGAGAAATGTGCCTATTATTGCGATTTTTACGTTTATTGCTAATAATGATACCGTATGTTTTTGTAAGACTGTGCTTCTGTTGCTGTCGTGATCAACACCCACAATAATGGAAAACCATGAAGATCTTGGCCATGTGGCCAGTCATATATATATAATCCAGGCCACCGCGGAGTAATATAAAAAAATTGGTATCACATAAAATGTTTTTCACAATAAATAACGAAATTCTTTCAATTCTTGCATACTTCAGCTGTTAATGTATCAGGAAATAGTTAAAAAGTCAGCCCGATAATCGTATCCAAATGAAATTTTATTACAAAATAAAATACATGCATAATTTGACGTTAAAATTGGATTGCATTAGATCTAAGTTCAGAAAAGTGCATACTGATAATATAATTATTACCTACTATTATAGGTACCTTTTATGCTGCATTTGTGTTTTTATAAGAAAATGCGAGGAAACAAGCAAGACCTTCATCTGGAGATAACCACTTCCTCTACTTTTACTCGCTCTCTTTCTCAATTGAACAAAAAATCACTAATTACTTAACAAATATTTGATATTAAAATAAAATCATGATATATTTAGCGTTACAAAAACCCAAATGAACGTTTAGCATACACCTGTCGCGGTAAATTTAAGTTCTGCTAATTGACATGATTATCAAATAGAAGTTACCTTTCAGAAACCTATATCTAATATATAAAATTCTCATGTCGCGGTGTTTGTAGTTAAACTCCTTCGAAACGGCTGACCGATTTTTCATGAAATTTTGAGTGCATATTGGGTAGGTATGATAATCGGACAACATCTATTTTTCATCCCCCTAAATGTTAACGGTGGTCCACGCCATTTTTTTTTTTTTTTGTGACATTTTTTTTTAATTTCTTTGATTATGAATCAGCATTAAAAAATACACACAACTTCAAATTTTCACCCATCTACGATCAACAGTTACTTTTGTATCGCGATTTTAATATCGGCAATACAACGCGTTTGCTGGGTCAGCTAGTAATACATAACATAAGACTATTTGACAACAAAATATTAAGTACTTCCGCAGTAAACATAATATATCGAGCAATTATCTAAATTAAGGTTTATTAAGCCATGTCTAAGATTTCTCTCCATATTTTCCATTAACATTACAGCTTGTTTTGTTCTTAAAACTGAATTTATCTCATCGTAGATTCATAGATAAAATCGAGAACAGCTTTTGTTTTTAATTAAAGTTAAAGGCCGCTCTGAAGAGGGATTAACTGTGAGTAAAGGTTAAGCCCATTAAAGCCCTTCATACACAAGAGTACGCAAATCTTTGATACCTTACCATTTTTTTTTTGTTAGCAACAAAAAAATATAATTTCATAGGGAATATTTAGCCATGCGTCGCGTTTGGAAATTCGTTACCGAAATCATTCGGGTGCTACAAACGTTAATGCGATTTCAAAGATGGCGGTTAATATATTAAATACTAAATTTGTTTCCGAGATTATTATAATTGTTTTATAAATAACAATGTTAACGTATTATGATTAACAAAAAATTGGGTAGCCCAATTGGTTATAACGATATCTTTGATTTCGGTAAAGTATATCACTAATTGTGTCAGACATTTTGTAGACTCTTGCTATCCGCGTAGCCTTGTTGTTGTTACATACACAGAACCACGCGCTACAAGTTATTCGAGAATTAAATAGACAAATTAGTAGCGAAGATTTTTCGTAGCCTCGTGTAGGTAGGGTCTTAAACTCGAGATTAAAATATGTACGGAATGATCTATTTGATCTGTTTCTGTCTGAATTATAAACTTCATCGGTTTAAATATAAACAAATATTGGAGTTATTCGAAATCCTTGTTGTTTACAGTAATCCAAATTTTTTGCTGTAAAATACATTCGAGTTTTCATTCAAATTGTAGTGTTATGTTTAGTTTAACATATTTATTTAGTTTTATTTTGTGTTTACACAACAGCCAGCAATATTGGCAATTAACAATAGAGGCAATCTAACAATAGAGCAGGAATTTGTTTACAATTTCATGCGAATTTTCCAAGGAATAATAATTCAATTTCAAAATCTAGCCTAAGTTACTATTTTTATTAGTGATGTATATATGGTGCCAAAACAAAAATGGTATGGTAAGGAAATATACCTATTATATTATTTTTGAGTGTCACTAATTTTAAATGACTCTATAGTCGGATCAAACTGCACACAGTATGCAAAATTTGACTAAAATCGGTTCAGTAGTTTAGGAGTTCATCGCGGACAAACAACGTGACACAAAACTTATATATATATATATATATCTAGTAAGGCTTATGTGGTTTCGCTATACATAAAATATGAATTGATAAACACACAATAATAATATATTCATTTGTGAATTTGATATAAACAGATTTCATATTATTATAAAGTAGCAAAGTGTAACTACAAACACCCAGACATAATAAATCGGCTTGTATTTCAATTTGCATTTGGTATAACTCTATAACTGCTGTCCTGAGGTCAGCAGTACAGAACAATTACATGCGATCCATGAAATTTCTAGTATTTATTTTGAATTTATGTAACAGTATATAATAATAAATAATTACTTTAATTTTAGATAATTTATTCATCAATATAGAGCTTCTTTGCTGCTAGACAGCCGATGACAACAGGCCATGTTTATTACTTTAATGTGCGTGACAATCTACGTCTTACACTCGTGATTTGTATGTGCAATGCAATTAGTGTTAGGGTGCGTGTATTGCTCAAAATAGAGGTTCTATTCTATTCTTTATATTGTGGCTCTTGTGGAAAGCCAATGAGCCAATGTCAGGTTGAGGTAGGCTACCAAGTAATGAGTAAAGGTACGGTGTTGAAGAGCATTCCAGTTTTAATGGTAATAATCAGTGTTTATATTATACAACAGATTTATTATTTTGTGTTTAATCTGATACAAATACACCAGCTGTTAGTAAAATTAGAAAATAACTTTAAAAAAACACACAGACATATTACAATGTATAAATACTTATGTATAAAGAATGTTACTTAAAACTTAATCTTATTTTTCCTAATATATTTACATAAAATATTTACAAATGGAGTAAACACCCGGGAAAGGAGATACTTAAACTAAGTAGGACGGGGAATTTCAGGAGGTATATAATTGTATAGGGAACAATGCATTAAAAGACAATTGAAGAATATGTGGTCCACATCTCCCTCAAATAGAGGTTAACAGTTATTTCGACGTTTTTACAGCTGTCACAGTCTATCTATATGTATAATTGATCTATGACTTTAATAAACTTGAATAGTTTTAATGCGTCTTATTCTTGGTCGTGGACACAACAAACATCTCAAAACTCGGCAAACCCAATCATAGTTTCAAACTAGGTATCTCTTCAAAGATAAAGATTAAACAGATATAGCACTAAGTTTTGTTTGCAAACAATTTTACTCAATCCCAACTATTTAGTTACACAAGTAAAATTACTGAACGCAAATTCATTAAGGGCTCTTTTAGGTTTAAACGTACACTACCCCTTGTGCTTATTCTATATAATATTTATTTGTTTTACGGTAACATCAAAAATACAATAATTGAGCCTAAGATTTAGGATTTGGCTCCACTGCGCTCCAACTAGATACGGCACTAGAACAATAGCTTTTTTATTACGGCAACTATTAGATGCTTGTGTGCGTGGCATCTTGACACTCAATGGCATCTTTCAAATCTTGTAACGTACGCCTCTTGTTATATTACATTGAAGTGACCAGCCTTGCCTCGTCATATATATTAATTCCCCACAAAAATGTTTAAGTTAATTAAATAGTGGCCCTTAATTTGTAATAAATTTACAAGTTGTTGTTAATCACGATTATTTAATAAATTTGTTTATCTAATTTATTTATTCAATGAACAGATAGAGTGGGTCAATCCCTTCCGGCGATGGCTGGTCCATACGTCATGCTCGTGAACAGGCACTGTTTGTGGTTAAAGTTATTTAATACATACATACATACATACATAAAATCACGCCTCTTTCCCGTAGGGGTAGGCAGAGACCACTTCTTTCCACTTGCTACGACCCTTACATACTTCTTTCGCTTCGTCCACTTTCATTATTCCTTTCATACATGCTCTCCGGTTTAGGGTACTCTTGACCTGGCCTTTTTTCGCCTAGGTCTACCCCTTCCAGCACTTTCATTCACACTGGCCTTATACACTTTCTTCGTCAATCGTTCTTCATTCATTCTCTCGACATGTCCAAACCATCTCAGCATACCTTTCTCAATTTTTGTCTCAGCATCTTCTTTCAGACCACAACGTTTTCTTATCTCACTATTTCTTATCCTGTCACTCAGTGTAACTCCTATCATACTTCTCAACGCTCTCATCTCAACTGCATTTATTCTGCTTTCATGTTTCTTCTGCCATACCCAACTTTCACTTCCGTACATGAGTGTTGGAACCAACACCCCCTCGTGCACAGCCAAGCGAGCCTTATTAGACACCTTCTGACTGTTCATAAAGGAGTGCAAAGCTCCATTCACCATGTTTCCTGCATTCACTCTTCTTTCAATATCACTCTCATACTTTCCATCTCTTGTAAATTTAGAACCCAGATACACAAACTCATTCACCTGTTCAATTTTTTCATCTCCAATCACGATATTGCAGTCTGTCACTACCTCATCTCTTTCAAGCACCATCACTTTCGTCTTCTTTACATTCATCTTCATTCCCTTTCTACCAAAAGCTCCATTCATAGCAGTTGCCATCTCTTGCAACTCCTCGGCTGAAGATGAAGGTAATACTTGGTCATCAGCATAGAGAAAACATTTGACGAGTAACTCATTCATTCTCAAACCACTGTCATTCTCTTTTAAACCTGTCAAGCAATTGTTCATGAACAGATTAAACAGCCACGGTGACGCTACACATCCCTGTCTAACACCTTTTTCGATATTGCAATGCTCGTATGAGGACACTGCTCACACCGCTCGTGGACAATGCTGACCACAATTCATTCCTCGCCACTCTATCATAGGCCTTTTCTAGATCCACGAATGCGCAATAGACCTTTTTGTTTTTAGCCAAAAACTTTTCGGCTATGCACCGCAAGGAAAAGACCTGATCCATACATCCCATTCCCTTTCTAAATCCCGATAGTGCATCCCATACTTTTTCGTCTGTTTCATTCACAACTCTTTCAATCAACACTTTTGCATACAATTTACCGACGACGCTGAGAAGGCTTATACCGCGGTAATTTCTGCACTCTTGTCGTGACCCATTTCCCTTATACAATGGCACGATTACAGCTTTGCACCAGTCTCCTGGTACTTGCCCATTTCGCCAGCACAAATTGAAGAGGCGGTACAGCTGGCTAGCCACTATGCCCTGACCAGCCCTCAGCATCTCGACGGTAATCCTGTCATACCCTGCAGCTTTACCTAATCTCATACTTTTCAATGCTTTCACTATTTCATCCATGCTTATCTCACTTTCATCAACATTTATATTAGTTTCAATAGAAGCTGCCGGATGTTGTTCATGCACTTCCTCTCTTTCAAACAAACTTTCAAAATACTCTTTCCATCTCTTTAGCACACATTCTTCTCCTCTTATAATGTTATTTAATATACTCATTATATATATCTTTATAACTGTTATTTATTTACAGTGAATGTGGATTTAACTTACGTTTAAAAGTCTTTGAAAATTGACGTTCGAGTATTTTTGTTCCATCACTTTACATAAATTGCAATTCTAAAAAAATATGGAAAAATATTAAGTTGAAAAAGGCAATTATTAGTTTCGCGTCACTACTTTTAGATAAAAAGTATTACTTATATTACTTTCGACATTCATAAGTATCCTTTCATCGAGTTAAAAGAATAAAGTGACTTTAATTTGATTTGATTTAGAGACAACTGGCAGACGTGCCATATTATGTATTCTTTAAAAACCAAGGTCTTTTAATTTCATTTCTTTTTCTAGGTTCATTATACCACTTACTATATTACCAGTGGGAGGGTCCTTTGCACAGGATGCCGGCTAGATTATGGGTAGCGCAACGGCGCCTATTTCTGCCGTGAAGCAGTAATGTGTAAGCATTATTGTGTCGGTCTGAAGGGCGCCGTAGCTAGTGAAATTACTGGGCAAATGAGACTTAACATCTTGTCTCAAGGTGACGAGCGCAGTTGTAGTGCCGCTCAGAATTTTCGGGGGTTTCTAGAATCCTCATTGCACTGCATTGTAATGGGCAGGGCGTATCAATTACCATCAGCTGAACGTCCTGCTCGTCTTGTCCCTTATTCTCATAAAAAAAAAACTCAAACTTATTAAATACATCATTATTAAAATTTATAAAAATAACATAATTGTTTTCACTTTAAAAGAGGAACTGGAAGAACTGGAGTGTTCATTAAAATAGGTTAACATTTAACATTTATAGAATCAACTCAAACCGTTACGGCGTGGCGCGCAGACTTCTCAATAGGTTAATTGACATATTTACAGCTCGGATATTGATCAAAAGAGCTTCGTAACAATTAATAATGGTTTTATTTATATTTGACTTATTTATTTGCATGCTTAAAACTAGATCCCAGTTTGAATTTGCGGAATAAATCCTCTGTCAATTATAAGAAATTTTCTAAGGATTTAGATGAAATAAGATCTTATCATTCATCGTCAGCCGGAAGACGACCACTGCTGGACAAAGGCCTCCTCAAAAGATTTCCACGACGATCGGTCCTGCGCTGCTCTCATCCAACGTATTCCGGCGATCTTGACCAGATCGTCGGTCCATCTTGTGGTGGGCCTACCAACTCTGCGTCTTCCGGTACGTGGTCGGCGATTTTCGAGGACTTTAATGCCCCATCGGCCGTCTGTCCGTCGAACTATGTGCCATGCCCACTGCCACTTCAGTTTCGCAATCATTTGGGCTATGTCGGTAACTTTGGTTCTCCTACGTATCTCCTCATTTCTGATTCAATTTCGCAGGGAAACTCCGGCTAGCCCTCTCCATTGCCCTCTGTATTACCCTCGTACCGTAGATGTTATCGTTAGCTAAAGATAACGATTACACTTAAACATATACATAGTTAGTCCCTATAATTTGGCCCCATTGTAAACACCATCGTCAGTCAATTCGTGTCCACGTACTTGCAATAGAGCACAGAGGGAGGCTCCTTTGCACAGGATGCCGGCTAAATTATGGGTACCACAGCGGCGTCTATTTCTGCCGTGAAGCAGTAATGTGTAAGCATTACTGTGTTTTGGTCTGAAGGCGTAGCTAGTGAAATTACTTGGCAAATGAGACTTAACATCTTACGTCTCAAGGTGACGAGCGCAGTTGTAGTGTCGCTCAGAACTTAGATTTTTTGGGGTTTTTTAAGAATCTTGTGTGGCTCTGCATTGTAATGGGCAGGTCGTATCAACTACCATCAGCTGAACGTCCTGCTCGTCTCGTACCTTATTTTCATAAAATAAAGTTTTTTTTTCTCATTTATATAAAAGTGAAAGCCTCAAACAGACTTTATTATAAATAATTTGTTATGTTTTAAAGTGATAACCCTCACTTCTGGTATTAATAAAACAAATAAAATTTAAAAACTAAATTTTCTTATTACACACGGAACCCGAGAGGTAGCTGGTTCGTGTCCCGCATCGTTCATAAAATTATGTTTTAAAATTTTATTTGTGTTGTTATTTTTACATTTATTTTTTAAGTATCTCTCAAGAAATTCACAACAGATTTTTTTTTATCTTTTTCATGGGAAAATGAGGACAAACGAGAGTACGGGTCACCTGGTGTTAAGTGATCACCTCTCTTGCAACACCAGAGGAATCATAGGAGCCCTTAAGGTCTCCCCTAAAGTCATATTTTATAGAAACAACAATCAATAAGTAGATTCTAAAGGCTTATAGGCTTATAACGTACAATATAATATTCCATCCCGGATATGAAAACCAACCAAGCCTCACAAAGGCTATAAACGTTTAAGTCGAAGGGTAACGTAGGTCGTAACAATGGAAAATTGTCTGTATCGAAGTTTAGATAGTTTAATCTGCTTCGTTTTTGAATTTTCGTTTTCCTTCTTCGAATTTGGTTTCTTATTTTATTATAATTTATTGAAGTAGGCGTTACTTTGCGGAAATCCATAATTATACATATAAATGATTTGAGTTTTCTTTGTGTTGTCTCGCCAAAATCTGGCATGAGACAACACGTCCTGAGGATGCCTCGTGTAGAGGCGTAACACGTGTCGAATTGTTTAAAGACAAATATTGGCGGAATTAACACTAAAGAAAACTCAAATCATTTATATCTTATTTTATTATTTAAAAACTTTAATAGGAATTTGTATACTAATAATATAAGTATCCTTATAATTCTGGGATTAATAATAATTATATAGAATTAATTATAAAGAAAAACGAATATAAGGAAAGACTCTCGGACGGAACCCGAGAAGTTGCGGATTCGAGTCCCGCATCGTTCATAAACTTTGGTGACAAATTTAATTTGTATAGGAATTTGTTTGTACAAATTATTGCGGATTTCCCGCTGGAAATTATAGGAATGTGTTGCCCAAATAAGTAAACGAAGATATTATAGAAAGTTAGAAAATTTATATGAATAAATGAGCTATCTTAAAAATATATCCTTATAATATAAATATTTATTATTATAAGCATCGTCTGTGTCTATGTATGCACGACTAAATTACTTTTAATTTGCACACGTATAAATGACCAAAGGAAATACAATAATTTTAATAATATAGTTTTTAGCCCCAATCAGAAACACCACAATTTTTAGGACCACAGCCAGGACCATCACCAGGAATTTAATACTATTTAAATTTCACTAAGTTCACTATCAAATAAGAATTCTATCAGCCCCCTTTCAATTCTGAAAACCTAGTATTATTGTAGGTTATATCGACGTACATATAAGAAATAAATCTAGCCTTCCCATTATAATAACCAATGATTGCATTTTGTATTTAAAAATAAATATTTATTAAGTAATTATTAAAAAGACAAAAATAAGCTGAATATAATATATAATTAAGACTTTTAAAGCTATAATTAGATATAATTAACGCAATGTTAAGCCATACAAAATTAATAAATCACTTATTTGACACCAGCGTAGCGCTTGTAAATCAGAGTAAAATTATAATCTCTTTGACAGCAAACTATGAGAACAGTTTCTTTGAATTATTGGAATTCTAGAGTGGAAGAGCTTTACATATTTATGTCAGACTTACAGCCGCTTACTATGTTCAATAATAGATTTAATGTAGGTTTAATGTAATGTTAATGTTATGTAAACATGTAAAATGTTATGTTGAATGAACAAACAACTTTAGTCCCATCACCTTTGTTGCGCATCTCTTCCGGGGGTAATACGTCACAACAGCCGACCAATCACAGCGCGTCATTTCATGGGACGAGGGTATAAAATAGCGGCTTCCGGCTAACATGATTCAGTCTCGTGCCAGATTTTGCCTCGCGTAGAGGCGAAACACGTGTCGAATTGTTTATAGACAAATATTGGCGGAAATAACACTAAAGGAAAACCCAAATCATTTGTATAATTATGGATTTCCGCAAAGTAACGCCTACTTCAATAAATATAATTTAAAGTCCATATTTAGTTTGTCAATCGATCCTGTTACTTCATTTCAATTCACTTCATCGCAATTTTTAAATCCATGAAAAGTAGAAAATTCTTATCTGACACTTAATAATATACAAATACAGATTGTAATTGCTAATACGTCATCTCATAGGTGGATTTAAAAATAAGAGATCATGAAAATGTTATATAAATCGTTTTTGTAATTTTTAAAATAGGAAATGGATTAAATTATTAATTGCAGATCGCAAATTTAGTAATAAGTGAGTTCGCAATTCAATATAGAAATCTGCCGTTTGTTAGATGGATTCTTCAAGTACCTCTGCACCACTGAAGGTCGGCCGTTATCTCAGCAAATTCCACCCTGTTTTCTGGCAAGCTTTACAGGTTTTCCCCTTTTGTTGATATTGGTTCATTCCCAAACGTGCATCACTTACCCTTCTTTCACCCATTATAAGAATTTGATAAGCGTCGTATACATAACGTATAAGGTGACCCAGACATGTTAGAATTTTTTTATGACAATTAGCGTTCACCTGATGGGAATTTATACTCCTGCCCAGTACAATTTACTAAATTTTTCAATGCAGCAATGAACGTAAGCGCTTTGCAATTTGATTACAGAGAGTAAGAAATTCTGCCACGGATTTCATTCACCGTTACTGTAAGTCGTTAAGGAGTCCCATTGATCATCATATTCGACTACGACAATTACTTGATCCTGTTATATTATGGTAGATGACTTAAATATCCGGATAGCATAAAAAATATCGGACGAGTATTATTAATTTGCTCTTAAGAATTGAAACCTTAACCAAACTCTCACCAAACTATCTCTGAAGTGTATCAAACAAATCAAATCAAATCATCTTTATTTGCAAGATAAGGTAGTAATATGTTGTTGGCTTATAATTAACAAGTGCTCTTATCCTAACCCACAAGGCATGCAAACTCATAGAGGAATACATAGTTCACGTTTTAATTTCTGTAACAATTATAATACATTGTATATACTAAAAAAAGATATACATCCCAAGCAAACTTAGATTAACATCAATCATACAATATTTATTATTTCATAGGCTTATTAAGTTTAATTTATAATATACTACAATTACGTAACATAATAATACAATGATATTGAGTTCAGTTGAAGTTAATTTTTATTATTTACTATTTTATCGTCAAGAAAATCTTTTAGTGAGTAGTATGCTTTTTTATTAAGTAAGATTTGAGATACTTTTTAAAGTAGAATTTTTTTCTCGCGCTTAATATTGTCAGGTAATTTGTTGTAAATTGTTGGTCCCATGCAAAAGATGCTGTTTCGATACAACTCTGTTCTGGACTTCAAAGGTCGTAATTTGTTGTCGTTTCGTTTCGAAATTAGCGTTTCATATTTATTGATATTATTCTTTAAGAATATTTAATTTTATAAAGTGAGGTTTACATGATTCAGTTGCTTTTAGTGAGCAGACAGATCTGATACATTTCGTTTGAGCTTTGAATACTTCATAAATCCCTGGAGCATTACCCCAGAATAGTATCCCATATCTCAGAGTGCTGTCTACGTACGCATGATATGCTGCTAACACCGCAGTCATATCAACTACTTTCTTCAGCATATGTAGAGCAAATGAGAACCTATTTAGTTTTTTAATGACATAATCAATGTGTGTTCTCCATGACAGATTGTGGTCAAGACAATTGCCCAAGAATTTTGTGGACTTCTCTTCATTAATCGCTTTACCGTCATAATTTATATATAATCCGTGAGATTGTGTGTTTTTGTAAGCGAATTTCGTCATGCATGTTTTATTTACATTGATTTTTAGATTATTATAATTTAACCACTCTATTAGTTCGTTAAGCGAATTGTTTATGTAATTTTCAAATGTTAATGGATTGTTGTCAATAAATATGGCAGTACTATCGTCTGCAAATAGGACCATTGGAGCCTTAATAGTTTGAGGAAGGTCATTTATATAAATAAGAAAAAGCAGTGGTCTTAGAATACTGCCTTGGGGCACGCCAAATGTTGTTTTCCGGGGGTCTGATAAATATTTCATTCTGGTTTTAGTTATAAGATTTATTTAACTTATTTCTGTTGATTGTTGTCTACCAGATAAATATGATTTAATTAAATTAAGAGCATTGTTTCTTATGCCATACCTTTCTAATTTATTGGTCAGTATTAAATGGTCGACATAGTCAAAAGCTCTGGTCATTACCGTTTCCAAAAAGTTATGAATTGCTTCATTGATAGACTTATTTTTCCTAAAGCCTTTTTTAAAAATAGGTTTTATTATCGTAAGTTTCATTTTATCTGGGTATATACCATATTCGATACACTGATTCATAATGTAACTTAATACTGGAGCTATTATGGTAGCGACATATTTTATTACTGTTGTATGTATATCATCGTATCAGTTACTAATTGTGTTTTTTAATGACTTTATTGCATCATATATTGAATATCCTTTCCAACAAAAAAAGAATCATCGAAATTGATTCGTGCGATATTGAGTTATTCGTAAATTTATCATCCACTTTGCTATACGTATATATACAGCAACTTTAAGACTTTATGGTTTTCTCATGGACATCATTGTCAGATCTGTACCAAATTACAATGGGTCCACACGGGAAGCACCAGTTTTTAAATAAAAAAGAATTATCTAAATCGGTTCACCCAGTTGAAAGTCTTGAGGTAAGAAACATAATAAAAATACCGATGAATTGAGATCCTCCTCCTTTTTTGAAGTCGGTTAAAAATACCAAAAATTCTGATCGGCACCACAATTGTGCTCGTCTCCTTGAGACGAGCAGCTTGAGGCGCTCTTCAGACCAAAACACAATAATGCTTACACATTACTGCTTCACGGCATAAAAAGGCGCCGTTATGGTACCCATAGTCTACCCGGCATCCTGTGCAAAACAGCCTCCCACTGGTATTGGTATTGAATTGTACTTTTCAATATCAAAGAACAGTTTAACTGCATATGAATATTAACACGTAAGACTTTGTTTCAAATATTTGTCCGTTGGTATTTTTTTTTACTCCAAAACGGCTAGAAGAATTTCATTATCAGTGACTTGAGCCACTTCTCTTTTTGAAATTAAAAATCTGCTGTCAAATAAAATACGATTCGATAGTTAGATTTAAACTTAACATTATTAACGCTTATATAAGATTAACTTTCAACAAAGTAAGGCCGTATGATATTTTCACACAAAGAAACTACGGTTTTCGTAGACAGCTTATAATGTCGCCGACACAAAGTTAATGTATTCAATGGTAATTGGTAATCGATTCCTAGACTCGCTATATCCTCACAAAATAAATAGACACAGACGCTTGCGATATACTTATTATACCGACGTATTCCATTTAATTCCTTTCAAACGTTAATGTCGCTTTTAGCATGCTTCCTTTAAAAATACACCACATAAGTTTCAGTTCATAATATTAATTTGGACTAATAGGTCTTGTCACTTGCAATAAATTCTTTTTGGCTTATGCTATTTGTATCTGGATGGTTTTTAAAAATGATGGAGGTTTGTTTTTTAAAATGAGTGAATTTTTAGAAATTCAATACATTTTAAATTTTATATCAAAGAGGAAAAAATACATGGAAATTCACGAAAATCCAAATTTGTTACGATAGCAAAATTTTTAGCTATAAACCTAATGCAGTGTCAATTATAGTAGCCGAATTGCTACAGATGAAAGGGAGGCCGTATCTGGTTTTCCTTTTTTTAAAGGAGCTAGATGGCGATATCAGTAGTTAGGATATAGTAGTAGTACTTCTTTTATGACTGGCAATCGACCACAATATAGTTTTGACCCATTTTAACAAAGCTGAGTTCGCAAAAAAGCTCAATATTGGGTGCTACACGACCTAAACCTAATGAATTGTGTACACTTGCGATTCTTTATGTGGCAGTCTCAATTTTTTTTTTTGAATTCCCACATATCTACGGCGATAGAATCATGCGATAAGATGGCAAAAAATCATCGAAAAAAATTGCCTATAATACTCTATATACTGCTTCTAAATCTTAATAAACTTTGAAAATAAATATCTTGAGTTTTCACATAATATGCGAAGAAATTTTTCCTCAACCTATCAATAGGTCTTATCAGATCTGAATTATTGCATGATGGGAGAATGTGAAAGTACAAGAAGTAAATGACAAGGTTCTATGGTATTTTTTTTATGGAATAGGAGGACAAACGAGCGTACGGGTTACCTGGTGTTAAGTGATCACCGCCGCCCACATTCTCTTGCAACACCAGAGGAATCACAAGAGCGTTGTCGGCCTTTAAGGAAGGTTTACGCGCTTTTTTTGAAGTAACCCATGTCGTGTCGTCCCGGAAACACCGCACAAGGAAGCTCATTCATGCTCAATAAGTATAAAAACATAAAGGTAACATAAAAAGTACACAAATTTAGGCCAAGAGAATAATAGTGGCCCAACAATATTTCTACAATATATTTAACATATTTATGATTTACAAGTATTTAGTATAATTTCTAACAATATTTTTACTGTTAGAAATCATTGTACCATTGTTAATTATTTTAGTTAAGTCGCTGTCGACCTCAATTTACAACATCCACCTTCTTTAGGGTTCCGGACTATAGTGGTAATATGGTGTATACTAATGGGTATTATTAAGTACATTTTACTAAAACTCCGCTCCCACTATACTTCAGTCTTTCTATCAGCAAGCTGTATCTCATTCTCCTACGGAGACGTGAGCAGATCCGGTAGGAGAATCATAGACATCGACCTAGCCCAAATGATTGCGAAACTGAAATAACAGTGGGTAGGACACTAAGCTCGAAGGCCAGATGGTCGTCAGGGTGGTAAAGTCCTGGAATGGCACCCACTTACTAGAAGACGCAGTGTTGCTAGGCCCCCCACAAAATTGGTCGATGATCTGGTCAAGATCGCCGGAATAGGTTGGATGATGGCAGCGCCTGCCATCCTGATCGATCGTCATGAAGATCTTTGGAGGAGACCTTGTCCAGCAGTGGACGTCGTTTGGCTAAGCTGATGGTCATGATGATTACCTCATAAGCCGTAACATGTAACATATTGACAGTATTACTTTATAAGTAAGTATCTATCCCTACCCTATCTTAATATATATAAATTACGTGACACGTTGTTTGTCCGCGATGGACTCCTAAACTAATGAACGGATTGAAATGGGGATTACTTCATGGAGTGCAGTTTAGTCCATTTTGAGAGAAAGGATACTTTTTATTTCGATTTGGGACCCATAATTATTTTTATTTCCAATGTTTGTTTTGTATGGACATATTTTTTGTGATAGAATTTATTGACTTACGGTTTGACAGTTTAGCTGTGAAACAATATCACTATAACAACAAGGAGCATACGTTAAGAAAAAAATCTTGATTTTATGAAAACTTATTGACGAATTCATAAAAAACAATATTTTGTTTATTATTATGTACAGAACAACGTCTGTAGGGTCAGCTAGTAAATTATAAATTAAAGAGATGGCTAAAATAGTCGCAATGATATTTAAAAACAAAATTACTAAAGTATACAAAAAGTACATAATATTATTATAATATAATCTTCTGAAATGATACGAAAAGGTGTAAATGTGCCTCGCGCTTGACCTATATTTGAACGGCGTTGGAAAATAAATACAATCATTTTGCAAACGCAAATATAAAACTATAACATACGCGTATACTTTTATATGTTGTAACGACTTTGATCTATTTAGATGAAAGAATGTAATTCAGTAAATGTATCCATAAACAATGTTGATACAAAGCGACGCGTTCAATTTTCAGCTCATTGATTAAACGCACTTGGACGTTTCATGCCAATATGTGTGTATACGTTGGAAATACGCCAGCTGTCTGTATGTAGTGCATCTGTGATCTAAGGCTACGGTCACTATGGATGCGAGATCTGACGTGAATGTGTTCTGACGGATTCATTCGAATAAACAAACGCCTGTTTGTGTGTTTTGATGGTGAGTGAATGACATGATAGTGATTAATACTGACAGTGACGAACAGGTCACAACATGCACGAAGTAGTGACCAGGCTAGTGAAACTCTCTAAAGTAAAAAGGGATTCGTTCGATTGTATGAAACGTGCAGTCATTGATAGATTGACAGATGACGGATATAATCTTGTAAAAAACGGAGATAGCTGAAATCGCCTACGTTTTAAGTAACTGTTCCCTTTCAAATTAAGCCGGATTATACTTCGTCGCCAATAGCCATACTATAAATACTACCATTTCAAATTTATGTCTAATCATTGCACGTTTCATACTTAACTAAATTTAAATTTTTACTTGGGCAGTCCCGCCTCTTTTTGCGTAGTATTAACATCCCCTTTTTTATGGAATAGGAGGACAAACGAGCGTACGGGTCACCTGTTGTTAAGTGATCACCGCCGCCCACAATCTCTTACAACACCAGTGGAATCACAGGAGCGTTGCCGGCCTTTAAGGAAGGTGTACGCGCCTTTTTTGAAGGTACCCATGTAGTATCGTCTCGGAAACACCGCACAAGGAAGCTCATTCCACAGCTTTGTAGTACGTGGAAGAAAGCTCCTTGAAAACCGCACTGTGGAGGACCGCCGCATATCCAGATGGTGAGGATGATATCCTAACTTGTGGCGTGTCGTGCGAAGGTGGAATTAGGCGGCAGGAATCAGGTTAAACAGCTCTTCAGAACACTCCCCGTGATAAATGCGGTAGAAGACACATAATGAAGCGACGTCTCTACGCAACGCCAAGCGATCCAGCCGTTCACAGAGCACTGGGTCCCCGAAAATTCGAGCTAGCTCCCTTTGGTGAGCTATTTTTTTATATAGAAAAAAAATCATTATGACGTAATGTAATCTGAATAAAACTTATGTGTTTATTTATTGAAGTCTCAGCAATAAATAAAAAGAATTATAATATTTGAAATGACTACATAATATGCATTTAATGCACGCTGATTCAGACTGGACACAAATCTAAATACCTTCAAACTTTATTTTGCATATAGTATTTATTCATTTCGTAATCTGACAGCGATTGAATTAAAAATAAAAACATAGTTAATAGTATGGCCAAAAGTGGATTCATTACACAATTAAAACTTACAATAGAAGGTCAAACTATTCCTGTGATGACAAGTGTGTGTATGTGTATGCGTGTCGGGTGTATGTGTGTGTTTATTTTATTCTGTGAATTTTTCTTATTTCAGATTTTAGTTTATATTTCTACAAAATATGAAATAAGTACATTTAAGTTAGAATAATCATTGTATTGTAGTATGTATATACTTGATATACGAAACAAATTTTGATTTTATTGGAATGGGCAAGGCCGTTTGAATTTATGTAAATATATGTTAAGTGAATACAATCATTTAAAAATTTGTGATTAATATTCAACTACTTATTGAAATAATAAAATCACAGCATTTTTTCGTTGTTACAGTCACGTAATAGATTAACGGGAATACAAGGCTTAGTAATTGGGTCTAATTTGACCCTTTCGCATACGGCGTCGTAAAAACTATCCGAAACTTGTACTAAGGGTTAATGAAGGTCGATTAATCATATTATCTACACACCCGAGCTTAATATATTTATAATAGAGATGTACCGATATTAAAATAATAGAGAAAAACAAAATAGTACCGTCATCATTAATCCCAAAAACAAATTAAAACACTGTTAATCACAACGTACAAACCGAGCGTAGCGTACCGCGGCAGGGCGAGTGCTAGAACTGAATGCCCCCTTGTTCACTAGAAGATATAATGCTCATTTCACATATTTGTGAGGACCAACGATGTAATGATCAGACGTAATTTCTACATAGAAGCTAACGATCGATAAATATCTATATGAAATTGAATAGCATTTGTTGCTGCACTATAAGAATGAGTTTATCTAATAAAGTTTGCGCGATTTCCATCAATTTCTATACTACAATAGATTAGGGTTTCGTCAAGTTTTTTTCTCGATTTGGCGCATAGTGCAATATATAATTCATTCCACTGTACCTAATCCTCCAAAAAACAAAGACTTGCCCCCTTTTTTTTATGAAAATAAGGGACTAGACGAGCGGGACGTTCAGCTGATGATAATTGATACGCCCTGCCCATTACAATGCAATGCTGCTCAGGATTCTTGAAAAACCCAAAAATTCTGCGCGGCACTAAAATTGCGCTCGTCACCTTGAGACGTAAGATGTTAAGTCTTATATGCCCAGAAATTTAACTAGCTACGGTGCCCTTCAGAGCGAAGTAATTATTACACATTACTGCTTCACGACAGAAATAGGCGCCGTTGTGGTACCCATAATCTAGCCGGCATCCTGTGTAAAGGAGCCTCCCACTGATAAAACTATTACCTATTCTTGATTCATGACTTATTTATCATATAAATCAATCAGTGCTTGCAAATATTAAACAAAAAGTAAGCTGCAAACCTCATTCTAACCTTCAAAAACTATTCCTAAAGTACTATGCATATATATATTGTTGAAATATGTAAGTTTTTAATAAAATACCCAAATCTTTACATCAAAATCGTAGACCCACCCCGGCACAACACACCTCGCTATAAAAATAATATTTTACAAAGTAAATCTAGATTAATATAACACAGCTCCTGTCCCATTTTTAATGTCACTTTAAAGTTATATTAAGTTACTAGAATACTTAAAAGCCGAAACCAATATTAAAAAAATTATTAGCTCTTTGAAAATGTTACTTTTGGGAAAAAGTTACTATTCTTTAATGAATTGCTATGGCTTATGAGGTTCATGTGATAATTTAATAATTCAATTTTATTTAGTTACAAAGTCGCATGTATCGCATTTCAATAAATGAATAAATGCAATAAAACTAACTTAAAGACTATTTTATAATATTTATCTTATATCTTGTTCGACAGTCTTCATCAAAAATTTTAAGAGAAAAATAATTTGGCCGCCACCATTCTCCGGAGGAATCACAGGAGCACTATCAACCATATAGGAAGATTAATGTAAATCATTACGTTTATTTTTATTTTAATTATGCAGCACTGAAAAAAGTATAACAAACACTTCTTCAATGGCCATCGTGTATTTTATTGCGTAGTAAATAACGATATCTGAATATTTTAGTGTTGAAGGCACAAACACAATCAAACTAGAAACTGAGAGCACCCTAAAACTAGGAAAGTTACTCATGAATACTTGATACCGTAATATTGTTCGTATTTCATGACAGATAGCAACGAAATAGCTCCAAGATACATCAGAGTTCGCAGACAAAACATATAGTAATAAATGATGGAGAACTGTGATAATAATGCACGAGTGCTAAACACAAAGCTACTTGTATATTCATAAATCATTGGAGCAGAGAGCGTTATTATGATTTCCCACCTATTGTGTAGGTTCGTGTTTGATCAATTCAAATCCGAACTAATTAGTGGTCTCGACGTACTACAGGGCGATCCATCTCCTTTATTGGGTGTCATTACTTGATGAATGCTATGCAACAGAAAACTTTATGCGTTTTGTAAGTAGTATTACAAAAGCAAAATGGCGTGCGTATAAAGTACACATGTCAGATGTGAAACGACTTCGGAAAACTAATTTTTAAGTCTCGTTTATATTAATTATCCTAATCAGTTCTCTAAACCAAATGTTTTTGTCAATATTAGAAATTATTAACTTAAGTTTCACTTCAAGTAGAACACCTTACTCGCGGCCTCGTGCTGAATTTGCATGATGCAACACTAGTAGGGAAGATGTTCTACTTACTAGTGGCCGCGCGTTGAAACTTCACAATACACCACTAGTGGGGAAGATGATCTACTTACGTTAAACCTGCGCGATAAACGCTAGTAGCGAAGTTGTTCTACTTAATAGTGGTTCCATGTGCTTCATGCTTCGTTCGCCTTATCCCACTCCATCTCCACTCTCCATCTTCTTGGATAAAAACGTCCCACATTTTTGTGACACTTTATTGCGTTTAATCCATAAAAATTTTACCCCCATGACGAAACAAGTCAACAATTTACTTCCAATAATTTAGCAATTGTATATTATAGCTAATATACAGTGTTTTTTAACTAGAGAAATGCCGATACCTACTTATTTGTTATTGTACTATTTCCAGAAAACGAGACAATATGAATATCAGAAAGAATATTTAAGTGTTATAAAAGAACAAATCAATTTTAGTATAAAAAACAAACAAATGAACATTAAAAAAACAAACTAAAAACGTGCCCGTGCACTTTACAATAATATAAGACATGCTAAAGAACTAAAATATCTAGTAGCTAATGAAAATTTGTAAAGAAAACTAAAATTAAGGTTAACTGAACCCATGCCCTGTCACCCTATTTTTCAGCGTCCAAACGTAATGAATGCCTCCAATTGATTAAAAAAGAATAAAGAAAAATAGGGCAGGCAAAAATAGTATGGAATGTAACTTCCCAAGCAAAAGAAAAAGCCACATTAATAAACCATGACGAACTTCCTCGTTATGCTTTGTTCGAAGACGAGCCTCTTCGTAAACATTATTATAATTTTAAGGTCCAAATTATATTTGGAATACTATGACCGCCTGTTTTGCATATTTGACAGTATTGTTAAAATAATCAATAATCCCTTGTCTTGCCAGAAATGTTGATGAAAAGAAATGATCTTGTATTTTCTATTGCACAAAGCGTTTATTATTATTGTGTCCGTTACTTTATACATTTATATAATAGCTTTACAAATAAGGGCTTCACCCTTTCAAAATGATCTGATCATTGGCCTTAGACTTCTTTCTAGGCTTATCGCTTCTTACCACTGACAAAGAGAATCAACATGCTAACTCAACTATCTGAAGCACAATAGTTTCAGCTAATTTCTGATTTATCTATCAAGCAAAATTTTGCTAATGCTAAAGCTGCAGTCCACAATGTATAAATCAACTGTAATTATCGTTAACAACAGCTGTTGATATTATTACAGTTGCTTCCAGACTTGTTTTAGGATTGCATTTAGCTAAAGCTCGAAAATACTATCTAAAGATTGGTAATTAAATGGCAAAAATTTATTTTATAATTTGAACGCAGAAAGCCATTTGAAGTCTTACTGACAACATAATTAAAAAAAACGTTAAGACCTACCGATAGATGTGTGATTTGCTTTTGGACAAAATGGCAATATTCAGTATCTAAATGATTTTATTATAGCATTCCACCTGCATATTTGTATGTAATAAATGACGCACTTTGGGCCCAATAGTCACATCAATCCGAAAACACTCTCCGAAACGGTGTACAAATAATATTGTGTAGCAACTGTGTAGTCGAACACAAACCGTTTCGTCAATTAACTGAGAATACATGATGAACTTTAGGTCTTTATGTCGTTTGAGTATTCGATGCACCTATGGATATGCCTATGTCTCTCACTGTTTTCAGAGCAAAGCTAGAATCAACCTCAGATAACCTAATTTGGTCACTCGACTCGAGGATAGTTCCAAAAGTGGAATATCGGTTATTACGTCATCTGTTCACAAATTTGAGGCAAGGAAAACAATATAGTTGAAACAATAGACTTGACTTGTTATTGTATATTAACAACAATATGCAAATGAAATGAAAAACAAAATATTATTTCGGAGTGTTTGTTTTCTATTTACTTATTTAGGTGAACCTTCTCGGTAACACGCTGCTGTTATTTCAATCCAATCGCATTTATTTCAACTTTTATAATATTCAAATTTTAGTATTCAAATTCATTTGTTAGAGAAACCAAATATGCTCTTATAATAATTCTTCAACTTAATCTTGTAGAAATATTGTCTAGATAGTAAAAACTAAAATAGCTGTAAAAACGTCGAAAAATTGAGGTTGGAGTTAACCTCAATTTTAAGCACAATGCACGCACATTAACACAAATTGACATACAATTCGCGAGTGTAAGACGTAGCTTGTCACGCACACCAAAATAATAAACCTGGCCAGTTTTCATTGGTTGTCAGCCATAGACGAATAAAATATTTAGGTGTATAACTATATTTACAATACTTAATATGATTACATGAGTAAAAACTATTACCGCAAGGAAGTGTACCAAGAATACTGGCAGCATTTACGCGTTGGATAGCTAGGCTGATCCGTTGGCCGAAATAGCTTGTAGCGCTTATTGTTAAATATTATAATCTTTTGTGATTATTAAGTTTAACATAATTCCAACGTTAATCCTCGTCTTCGAGACTAATGTTAAGTGAGAATCATTGTTTCTAGAGTTCGATGGAAAAGGAAAGCATAAAAAGTCCTGGAAGTGACTGGACGAAGCTTTCACCCGAGTAGAATGAATTTGAACGTATTTGACGACCACTGGGCTATAGGCCCAGTGGTTAGTGACCCTGCCTACTGACCTAAAGGTCCCGGGTTCGAATCCCGGTAGGTGCAAACATTTATAATATGATGAATATGAATGTTTGATTCTGAGTCATGGATAATTATAAGTATTTATGTATTTTTTAGTAAGTATATTGTATTAAATATGTCGTTGTCTTGTACCCATAGTACAGGCTATGCCTAGTTTGGGGCAAGATAATTTGTGTAAAAGTGTGTCAATATTTATTTATTTATTTACCTACCTTCTATTAAATAAATCATCTAACTAACAAATTGTAAAATGCAAACAAACAAACAAAATGTATATGAACGGGAAGGAATAATGCTTTATTTTTATAACTCTAAGAGAAATAAGGAAACACTTCCATGGTCATATCGTTGTCAGTCTATCAAAATATTTTCTAAGAGCTATAAATAAAGAAAAGCATATATGTGTAATCAATCATTAAAAAATAGAAATTTTACTTATAACACCTCATAAATCATAACCCACAGCTCTCGATGACCTAGAATCAATAAATGAGACAAGCAACAAGGTTGGCAAATGTATTATAGAAAAGAATTCAAAAATAATTTAGTATTTGTTGTTCTATTGCGTTTGTTAGAGTGTCAACGAAAATTTTAGCGTCAACAATAAATGATTGATTGCAAAATGTTCATTGTACTACTCTGTACGTACTCTGTGATTGTAGGTACTATTTCATACCTATATTACTATGTATCATTTAATTTTAATTTTGTTTCAATTTATTGCTTTTAAGGGATTTGTTTTTGTAATTTCACCATACCAATACAATATTGTATATTTGATTAAAAAGAGCGCAAAAAAAATGCTGGGAGAGTTTCTTGCGCTGCTACTTCTCTCTCGGGGCGCCATTTGTTTCCGAAGCGGTAGTAGTGTCTAGTATATTAGAAAGAACATCAAAAAGATTTCTAAAGGAAACAATTTCGAGAAAATAAATGCCTTTTATGCCTTTTTTATGCCTACCAATACCACTGTGCAAGAATTAGAATAGCAATTGAACCCATTTGTATCCTATTGTACTCCTAGAATTATAAATTTATCTCTTTTTATGTAAACTTTTATCTTGAATTATATATCTCATTTGGGTCGCTTAGAAATACCTAAGTAATTGACACTCGTAAAGAACTCAATTTGCATTTAGATACTGCTTGGTACACATGTTTCCAATTTAATATCAAAGCCCTGTGACGGCAGGCGTGATATAAACCTGCTTGATGGGTCAATATCGAGAACTTTCATCTGAATTACTTGAAGCACTTCTATAATTTTTATTTTTTTTTATTTATTATTTATTGACACACTTTTATACAAATTATCTTGCCCCAAACTAGGCATAGCCTGTACTATGGGTACAAGACAACGATCTATTTAATACAATAAACTTACTTAAACATACACAAATACATAATATAAACATCTATGACTCGGAAACAAACATCCATATTCATCATATAAATGATCGCACGTACCGGGATTCGAACCCGGGACCTCTAGCTTAGTAGTCAGGGTCACTAACCATTCGGCTATATGGCTCGTCAATAATATTTTCGCAAAATACATTGTGTTAGGCCTAAATTCACAACAATACAAAATCCTTACACCGCAACGAAGAGTTGTTTACGTAAATAAGTAGTAAACAACTCTTGGTTGCGGTAAGTAAATAAACTTTAGAGTCTATAAGGAAAAGTAATAAACTTTCTTTCGTGCTTTTATTTTCTAGGAAACTATCTTCGAACAGTTTAAGGTAAATATGGGCGTTCTCTTTGAGTTTATTTTGTTTATCTATTAAATTTGATTTAATTTTTAGAAACGTTCTGTTTCGGTCAAAACACTGACTAATGTATAAACTTACAGCATTTGTTGTCAGTAAAGGAGACAATTTCTTTTGTTCGACGTTTAGGTCCACCACGAAATGAGGTGTATAGTATTGAAACATATAGTGACTTATCGTTTGTTATAATTTTATATCTTTATAATTTGTATATGTCTATATCATTGAACTCCTCATGGACGACTTAGCTCATTTTGATGAACTTTTGTATGTAACAATGAACAGTTGGAGGGGACGGGTTGGCATTGCAATATTATAGTATTCTTAGTGCGACCACTATTTATTTTATAAAAGTAAAAGGCTAAAAATACTTCTAAGATTTAAATATAAACTGTCACAACAAAACACAAAGTAACATTATATTTTTTAACCGACTTCCAAAAGGAGGTGGTTATCAATTCGATCGGTAATTTTATGTATGTACACCGATTTCTCTGAGATTTATGATCCGATTTACGTAGTTCTTGCTTGCTTTGCTTGATGCGAAATAGATGCCATTTGGTCCCATAAAAATTTTACATAGTTTAGCCCAGTAGTTTTCATTTTATGAACATTTATATGAAAATTTTCGTCTACCTGGGTGACTTGGGCCTTTTTTTTTGGAGTTTTCATTCATGTCTTTTATTTTTATAAATATATATATTAATATGATAATTGCTTCTCCACTTTATCACTTCACAGTAAAAAATATGTATTTATCAACATAACTGTAACGAAACGTGATCGACTTCATTTGTTTTTCATATCAAGAAACTATTCGTTATACCTAAAATCTAAACAAGTATTCCAAATAAAACACTTGTGTTAAGAATAATACTTATTGGTTAATGTTCTTGCCCAATTGCCAAAGATAGCACTTTTTGGCCATTACTTGCCGTTGATATATATTTATCTTATATATTCAATAATAGTGTTGATATTATGAAGTGAAAACTGCTTAAGACGCGTTAATTCTTTTATTTTGTAGGGATTGAATGAGATGTCAGATAACGGCTGTTTTCAATAACCTATCTATCCTTTGTTTAACTTACTTGAGGTAGACAAATTTATCCTTTTACGCTTACTTACATTTCAATAACCTATCGACATAAAGCATTGGATTATAACTATATTGGAAATAACTATGGATAGATAAGATCTTGTCCTTAAACGGTGACAGCAATGTATCCGTAACTAGATATACGCTATTGAAAATGGCCGTAAGAGACACTCGTTCGATGAGTATTGTAATTCATATTACTAAGATATCGTCATTGACCTTCTATAAACATCTAGAATCACAATCGCCTATTAAAACGTCGTCAAAATATGTCCGAGCGGAGTTGTATATACGTAAATATTACCAGCCAAACCCGATTCTAGGACATAATATTAGTATTTCTTAGGCTAAAAAAAAGTTAAGCCTGCAGGTGATAGGATAAACCGGTAAAGACTAGGTCAAACTAGTATTTCCTATCGGCCTTAGGAAAAACCCGATTAGCCTAGGTTGAACTTGTTGAGAAGTACCTAGTCTGTACCGGTTTATCCTAGAGCCTACAGGATGAACTGGTTTGGCCTTCGAAAAACTAGACTGTCCTAAAATCGGGATTTAATTAACATTAAAACATTTATTTAAATTATCACCTTATTTCGTGGCAGTAATGTTAAGTCAATATTCACTATTGTATACGCATATTGAAGTAGTAACACTACGACATGCACTAGATGGACGCGAACACGAGGCAAGAACTTTTTTAGCAATCGAAATGTTTTTATTTGGCAAAATTATTGAAATCGTCACGTTACATAATTGTTAATATAAAGGAGCAATTATCTAAAATGCAACACTCCACCTTTTTCAGTTTGGATATGCTGTTATTTTACAGTTTCTCACTGAACACTTTGTCATTGCGTGGCGTTGCATTCAAAGCGTGGTCGAAACAGAACTGATCGAATACCTATTTGACGCGTAGGCAGAGTTTTGCTTCAGGCAATTTTGAGTGTGATTTAAGACTCTAGATTTTATTGTATGTCAATGCATATCGTTGATATAGTTCACTTCTATCAAATAGTGTTAAGCCACCATTTAAATTATCAATCGTGCCGTGTCAATGTTTATGAATTCTTTCAAAATTTTAATCTACGATGGAGCCTTTATCAGGAACATGTTACAATGTGTATCATGAAACTAAATATAACCTTCCATGTTTCCACAAAGGCTTTATTCGTGAATGCGGCTTTGTAAGTTACGCTATTTCACAAGACTTTGTCATGTGACTGTGTATGTAAGCTGTTAGCGTAAACATTTACTTCAGGATTCCTTATTTTAAAGTTAAAACTAACTTTTAATAATTAATATAAAGGGCTACTTTATTATAAGATCACTTTGTACTTCAATAAATTTGATAGCAAACAACAAACAAACAGTTTTGAACAATTGCATGAATGACATTTTAAAAACCGCTTTATAATTTAAATAATTTACTATTATTATGTATTGGGTAGCATAAACGACTATTTTAGAACTGATCAGAACACTTATGAATTGCAACTTTCCAAGTAGAACTGGCAGAATTTTAAAGTTTTACTTTATTGCTCTACCCTCGAAATTCTGGCATTCTATGTCTAAAAAACTTATTAATTTTGAAAGGTATGGTATTGTAATGGATGATGTTAAACCAGAAATTATGCAAGATTAACCAAAATTAAATCAAATTATTAAAACTTTCGTGAGTCATTATTAAATTATTTATTAATACGGCTTTACTCACGTTTTGCCGGTGTCGGTACCGACTAGTTTCGGACCATTCATTATAACTTTAACAATTGTTTTCATTTAGAACAGATGTTAATCTAATATTTATGAGTTTTTATTTTGTAACGCTATCACACTTTAACTACATAACCGATCCTCACGAAATTTTTCATAAGTACACGTTTCTCGTGCATTTTATGCCAACTGTTCTAAGAGTTCCCAAGAGAGAAGAGAGTGCTATTCGAATTTTATGCCAGTAAAAGTGTAGCAAGGCGAGTAAAAGAGACACTAAGCCTTTATAAGCCTTTCGTTTGCGTTATTATTTGTATTAAAAAGGAAAGAATAATAAAGAAGCTAGTTTAACTACAAGATTGTCTCATTCAATATCCACATAATACGGAGAACAGCTTGTTTAAAGAAGTTTTTACTTAAAAATATAAATTTTAAATTAATATTAACTACACAAATAAAATTTGAAAACAAAATTTTATGAACGATGCGGGACTTGAACTCACGACCTCTTGCGTTCCGTGCGAGTGCTCTTCCAACTGAGCTAACCGTTCGAGTGACGTATCTCCATTAAATCTTTTCTTGCTTTGTTCAACTCTCAGGTTGTGGCTTAATTAAAAATATATAATATTAAGACATACCAACGCTACTGTAACAAGTATTGGCCAAAGTTAGCACAACTGAACAATATAGATTTAGAACGCTGTTTGAAGATTCTATAATATTTGAGAATTATTTAGCATAGTTTAAGGGTAATATGTGATACTCACTATTAATACAATACAAAACCTTCTAGACGGTTAGTAACTCAGAGTATAATACACTCACACACACACACAAAGACACATACACATGTGTGTATGGGACACAATAATTTAATACTAATTGTATATGTTAAAAGTAATCTATTGATATATTTAATGCTTCTCTAGCTACTAGTACAGATGTATAATGTCTTAATAATTGTGGTCCTTATATCTAGGGGTGAGGTCCTGGTGATCTGTAAAACAGGTTCAACTTCCTCAGACACCAGCTCCTCACAAAATACCAGCTGTTAAAAATGTAACACCACTGCACCGTTTTAAGGTCCTTTGTGAGGAGAAAATAAATAGATATTTATATTTATGTATTCATTAATGTGCTTCAATCAATGACGTTCTATATATACATATCATACGCAGACTGATAGCGGAACGTCAAAAGTGTACTTACAGACAATGTAAGCACACTTTTCTCTTTAGTCATGTGTCAACTGTCACTGTCCAAATCAAACCTGAACTGAATAATTGTTTAATAGTTTGAACAAGAATATTTTAAGCATTTGGAGTAAAAGCGGCAATGAATAGCAGGCGAAACTCATAATGGTGTAGTTTGTGGCATGTTCCATATTTCGGCTTTGATTTTAAACGACTTGATTTTTCTGTATGTTTGTATAGATAGTTATTGACTATAGTTAAAATACATTTTCAGTCCTCAAAACTTAGATTAAGGATTGGTCTCCGCTGCGCTCAACTAGATACCACGCTACCTAAGAACAATAGTTTTAATTACGGCAACTATAAGTTACTTGTGTGCGTTGTCACTCAATGGCATCTTTCAAATTTTGTAACATACGCTTCGTTTTATTTTACATATATGTGATCCCAGTGTCTTTCTTATTCCTTGTTGTATTATTTATACAAAGTTTTACTACTCAACAACAACAAATTTTAGTTTTAATTATTAGCAAAGTTTAACAGAACATGTGGCACGTCAACTTCACACATTGGGCGAGACTGGCTCGAGTACGCCCACTTGGGCATAGTATTAGTTGCCGCACTACTACGCCTGGTGTATCTAGTTGGAACGCTTCGGAGACCAAACCTTAATCTAAGACTCAAAAGTATATTATTAATGAACATTATACACAATTTATATGAAACAGTAAAGTGTTGCTAGATAAATTGTTTCGTCAATTGAACGGGAGGGAATATGTACGATTCGAGTCAATTCATTCATTACATCATTTTGCTATTCAATGTACAAACCCTTCTATGACAGTTCCATCTGAGAGGTCAAGTATATAATAGTTAACCCGATTTAGTCACAGTATCTAGAAACTGGATGACTTGAAAGCATTCAGAATAGTGGAATATCGATTGTTCCGTGCTCTATAATGCATGAAATAACGTCAAAACCAACACACGTATCTTGTGATTTTGTTAGTAATCACTCATAAAAAAATATTTCAATTAAAATAAAATTTAAGTTATTATTAAGTAGTAGCATTATATTGAAATGTGTAACACTCCTGTTAATCAAAGAAATTAACATATTACAATTTCTATTGCTATGTTGTTTACTAAGCATAGTTTTAGAATAACGCCTATTTCTCGAAACGTCTCTCTACAAGTCTTTTATAAATCCAAATCATTAATATAAAGAATTGACCAAAACTGTTATTTGTTATGTTTTTAAAGTGATAACCCTCACTTCTAGGATTAAAACACAAATAAAATTTTATGAACGATGCGGAACTCCAACCCACGACCTCTGGCGTTCCGTGCCAGTTGCGGAACACCTGAACACCAGAGCAGAAGTCACAACCTGAGAGTTGAACAAAGCATACAAGATTTTATGACGATACGTCACTCGAACGGCTAGCTCAGTTGGTTAGACACTGGCACGGAACGCCAATTTTATTTGAATACTGTTATTTTTAATAAGCCTAATATATCAAATTTATAAAAAAAAAAATATTAAAATGTGCGATGTGTAAGTGCAGTAACAAGTTTTTTACTTTTATATATAATTTGGACGTCGCCCAGAAGCGTGGAGAATGTACAAAGTAAATCTTCGCGCCTCAATAGGGCTACTGGTAATCCAAGTGCTGGCAGCTATTTTGGTCAACGGATCAGCCTAGCTATCCAAAGCGAAAATTTCGCCAGTATTCTTGGTACAGTACTTCCCTGTAATGATAGTTTTATTTAAATGTCTTAGATTAAATATTGATCTCCGCGGCGCTCCAAATAGATACTGCACTACCTAAGAATAATAGTTATTTTATTAACCCACTTTTTGACACACTTCTTACACAGATTATCTTGCCCCGAATTAAGCATATTATATAGCCTGTGTTATGGGTTGCATGACAACGATATATTGAATACATTATACTTACTTAAACATACATAAATACATATTATAAACATATAATACATTTAAATATCCATGACTCGGAAACAAACATCCATATTCATCATATAAATGCTTGCACCTACCGGGATTCGAACCCGGGACCTCTAGCTTAGTAGGTAGGATCGCTTACCACTCGGCTATACAGGTCGTCAACTATAGTGGCGTCTTAACACTTAATGGCATCTTTTAAATTTTGTCACATACGCTTCGTGTTATTTTACATTGAAATTAATAAAATAAAAAATACTCACTGATGATATGTGATCCCGGTGTCTTTCTTTTTTATTGTAGTGTTATTTTTACAAAGTTTTACTTTCAATCATTTAGGCAACATAATCTTTCAGGCAGTTTAGTTTCAATTATTAGCATAGTTTAACAGAACATGTGCCACGTGAACATCACACACTGTTCGAGACTGGCTCGAGTACTACTTTGCTACTACGCCTGTCGTTAAATGTAATCATAGTATTGTAAATATTATAATGTTTTGTATATTATTACGGTTGATTATTAATAATTTGACCCGATCTCTCGTTAATTTTACCTATACCTCCCCCCTTTATTATCAATCTCTTTTCGTTCGAAATATTGCTGAGAAATTTTCAATCTACTAATTTTTATCGGTCTAAAGCCGCCGTAAACCGACATCAATGCCAAACTTTTATACGCATTTTATGTGAACTGCATTCAAACGGAATTTATAGTGAAATGAAAGCTGCAAAGATCAAATATTTTCAATGACTGATGCATGAATACTAGTAAAAAATAAAACTTTAAAAGAATAAAATAGATATATATAGAGTCTTTACAATAACAAACATATAGCAATAGAATTACTGTGATATTGTGAAAAACACAGAAGATCGAAAAATAATCAATAAAACTGTGATTACGTCGAAAATAAATACCGGTGAATTGTTAGCCATTATGTTTAGCAACGTGTGCACACTAAAACATAGTGACTAAAGTATCGCGAGTGTAAGAAGTATTTCTATACGTTATAGTCGGTTTGTGTCTATTATTTTCTTCGCTTTTTACCCGGATTAGATAAATTATATGTCTAAATAGAGTGTGACAGCTGTGATTACGTCGAAAAAAATAGCGGCGTACTGTTACCCTTCATTTAAAGCAACGTGTGGACATTAATACAAACTGACTAATGTATCGCGTGTGTATGACGTAGTTTTCATGCACACTAAAGTAATATAGCTGGCCTGTTATCATGCGTTGCCTAATAGCAAGATCTAGAACCATAAATTATTTAAGCAATAAACATTGATAACAAATCTCCATACGCTTACCGTACCTCTTTGTATCAGGTTTTGTGCTAGCCTAGCGAAACTATAAGAAAAAAGCGATTGTATGAAACGTGCAGTCATTGATACATTGACAGATGACGGCTATAATCTTGTATAAAACGGAGATCTCCGAAATCGCCTACGTTTTAAGCAACTGTTTGCTTTCAAACTTAAACGGATTATACTTCATCGCCATATTGTAATTACAATTTCAAACTTATGTCAAATCTCGCTGCCTTCATACTCGTTTTATACTAAACTAACTTTCAATTATTATTACTTAGGCAGTCCCGCCTCTTATAACGTAGTATTTACATCCTCTTTGTTGTGTGCACTCGTGACAATCTTAATTTTTTTTCTTTTATTCAAATAGCTCAAATTTGATAAGAAAAATACCTTTTCACTTCTCATGCACTGAAATTGCTTATTTGTGCACGATATAGGCTGCACAAAATCGACTTTTGTGCACAAGTGCACAAAAGGATCTACTCATAAATGTATCTATATTATGGCAAAGAAAATGAGCCATACAGCCAAACACAATAAAAAGTTCAGAGATAGACTTTCTTATTTTTTAATATTTACTTTAATTTATTTGCCTCGTGTGTTTTTTAAGACATAAATGATATTAAAATTTAAATTAAAATATATATATTTATATATATATATATTACCAAATTAATTCAATAGTAGGCTGTATAAGGTCTGGAGCCCAAGCCTAATATCAATGTCAAAAGATTAAAAAAAAAGCGGCGGGAAACAGGTCTTTTGTTTTCGTGCGTTTATTAATTTCTTCAAATTTGCTTAAATTGTTAAGAATGTCCATGTTATACTACTGTTTTATTTCCTCGCAATCGAAATGAAAAGCAGAGTTTATAACTCGTCCACAAAACCTTTTATCGTCGACATTAGTATCAGTTAACTATGCTAAAAGTCTCGGATAAAAATGGTTCGTTATGTGCACTCGTTGTAAAATCAATTATATTCAATTAATTTGTTGATTTGATGCTATTACTTAAATGTATAATAAAATGGAATACTTATAATGCTAGTGGTTTTTGTTATTTTGTCACAGCTAATAAATAACAAGCGCCTGTCTTTTAAAATAACTACGCTTTGACATCACTAGGCATAATTATTCACAGAGTCACGCAGACATTCCATCAAGGCTAATGTAGTACTACGCTATTTTACTTATATTATAAAGTGGTAAAATTGTGAGATTAGAGGGGGTAATCTCTTTTATTTTTACACGTTTTTTATTAGCTTCTCCTGTATGTATGTTTTGTTTGTAAGCGTCTCATTGGGGCGCGATTTTGAACCATTTTAAACAGCCAGTTTTCGTTAATATTTCGAAGTTTTATCGAGGATCGATGACAATATATTAATTTGATAAAATATTCAATTTTTCAATTTGCAAAAATAAAATAAGATTTTTGTTAATTTATATAATATTTCTGAGCAGCTTTCCAGTAACCCGACCGGAACACGCAAGTTCTGGTCGTTGTCGAAAGTTGCTCTTGGTAACTTCAACCAGCCGTCCCTGCCACCGTTGCACATGAGGAATGACACCCTGGCCCATACGGCAAAAGAGAAAGCCGATCTCCTGTGCGCTCTTTTCGCCTCCAACTCGATTCTTGACGACACCGGAAAAACACCGCCGACCATCCCGCGGTGTCAGAGCTCTATGCCTGAAGTACAGTTCAGACAGAAAACTGTTAGGCGATCTCTGTTTTCGTTGGACGTCAGGAAGTCGAACGGGCTGGATGGTATATCTCCAATCGAGCTTAGAACGTGTGCCCCTGAGGTGACGCCGGTGCTAACGCGTTTATTCCGGCACTCTTATTCAAAAGGCGTACTCCCTGACTCATGGAAGCCCTTATCCATCCGATCCAAAAAAAAAGGAGGCAGTTCGGATCCGGTAAACTACAGGCCTTTTGCTATTACCTCCCTGCTCTCCAAAATGATGGAGAGCCGCCAGATCCCCCAGCTCTTGGTAGACCTAGAGGGTCACCAGTTGATCAATGACCGACAGTACGGCTTTCGCCATGGTCGGGTGGCAGGTGATCTTCTACCGTTATAGGTATACTTAACACATAGATGGGCGGCGGCTATTGAAAGCAAGGGGGAAGGCCTGGCAGTTAGCCTGGATATAGCGAAGGCCTTAGATCGTTTATGGCACAAGGCGCTCTTCTCAAAACTTCCATCATTTGGGCTTCCCGAGAGCTTGTGCAAGTGGACCTCCAGCTTCCTCACTGGGCGCAGCATACAGGTCGTTGTCGGCGGATATTGCTCGAACCCGAAGCCTGTGAATGCTGGATTGCCTCAAGGCTGTGTGCTATCTCCCACGCTGTTTCTTCTGCATATCAATGATATGTTGTACACCTCCAACATCCATTGCTATGCAGATGACAGCACTGGTGATGCCGTACATACGGGCTATGCAGGTCTCTCTCGGGAAATCGTCGACCAGTGCTGGGAGAAACTTGAGTCTTCTATCGAGTCCTCACTTGAGAAGGTCGCGGAATGGGGTTAATTGAACCTTGTCCAATTTAACCCCCAGAAGACTCAAGTTTGCGCGTTTACCACTAAAAAAACCCCATTTGTCGTATCACCGCTCTTCGACAATACTTCCCTTAAAGTCTCGCCTGGTATCGGAATACTGGGTCTCAAAATCTCGAGTGATTGCCAATTTCGTGGCCATCTGGAGGGCAAAGCCAAATTGGCTTCGAAGAAACTGGGCGTCATTAATAGAGCACGGCAATACTTCAAGCCGGCCCACATTAAGCGCTCTACAAAGCGCAGGTCCCGCCACACGTGGAGTATTGCTGTCATCTCTGGTCTGGCGCACCCCAGTATCAGCTCGATCTATTTGACCACGTGTAACGTAGAGCAGCTCGAATTGTCGGGGACCCAGTGCTCTGTGAACGGCTGGATCACTTGGCGTTGCGTAGAGATGTCGCTTCATTCTGTGTCTTCTACCGCATTTATCATATCATGAAGAGCTGTTTAACCTGATTCCTGCCGCCGAATTCCACCTTCGCATGACACGCCACAAGTTAGGATATCATCCCCACCATCTGGATGTGTGGCGGTTCTCCACAGTGCGGTTTTCAAGGAGCTTTCTTCCACGTACCACAAAGCTGTGGAATGATCTTCCTTGTGCGGTGTTTCCGTGAGGATACGACATGGGTACCTTTAAAAAAAGCGCGTACACCTTCCTTAAAGGCCAGCAACGCTCCTGTGATTCCTCTAGTGTTGCAAGAGATTGTGGGCGGCGGTGATCACTTAAGAACAGGTGACCCGTACGCCATAAAAAAAAATCATCTATCGGCGATAAGGCAGGAAATGATGTTAATTTTAAAGTTCAACCATTATCTTTAACCGATTTATCTAATATTAGGAAATTTTCGCATACCAAAGAAAATTTTGTGCTTTTCAGCGCGTTTCAAATTAAGAATACAATTAGTGTTTGGTGTATAAATCAAGGGCCATGTTAATCTATTTATTTACAACATAAAGGATTTTTATGTTGGTATGTTAGCTAATAACGTAATAACTTAAGACTTGGTATTACATAGATCTCACAACTTTTTACGGTAGAAGCACTGAGTTGCGATATTTGTTTTTTTTACAAATTATGTTTTTGATGACATTATAATATATGTTTTAATCTTTCGTTTCGTTTTAGTTTATCCTTCTTCTTTATGTAAACTTTCACTGTGCCAAATCACTTGATCTCATGCGCGAAATTTGCTTAAATGGTGTACAAACAATTTAAAAATGTTTTTTTCGCGCTGTGTTCAACTGCAAATAAGAGAATACAAGATGCTTTTATTCTATCTTATATCTTTAAACGAGCAATTCTCGAGAATCTCGGAAACGGCTCTAACGAATTTAATGAAATTTTGTATACAGGTTGTTTCGGGGGCGAGAAATCGATCTAGCTAGTTTCAATTTAAAAAAATATAGTTTTATTGGTGTTGTAATGAGAAACTGCGACATTAGAATACAATGGTAAATTTCGCCTTTAATACAAGACTATAATAGCTCAGATGTGACATTAAGTAAGCAGGAAAGCAGAAGACAACGGTTGGAATCCATTTATCCTATTAGTTTTGTTTATTCATGTTTTACATTCTTAAAAATCCGAGCAAGGCTCGGTCGTCCAGATATTTAAATTAATATGAGCATTGCACTAATTGTATCATTAACAGTACCAAATAGACTACCTTAATAACCATGGACCTAAATTTTCATTTGCAAATTCCGAGGGTTAGGCTTACGAGAACTAGATTGAACAGACCAATAACTGAAGCAAGATTCATCAACCAAGTACTCAACACATACTTGTAGATACTTCGTACACACAAATCCAATTTAATATCAAAGCCCGCTGACGCCTAGAGCTAGATAAACCTACTTGATGGAATAATATCAAGGGCTTTCACATAAATTGCATAATATAACATTTGTTTTCTACATGAGAGAATATATCACACGTCTGTTAGGTTTTTTTTTATTGAATTCCCAGGGCACGGCTTCTAATGCTCGCATAATTCTTTACTTATTTACAATGTATGCAAATTGATGCACCTTTTGCACTCGTTACTCTTTTTATGACTTCAAAAAAGGAGGAGGTTCTCAATTCGTCGGTATGTTTTTTTTTTTTGTTTGTTACCTCAGATATTTCGACTGGGTGAACCGATTTTAAGAATTATTTTTTTATTTGAAAGCTCGTGCTTCCCGTGTGGTCCCATTGCATTTGGTTCAGATCTGAAAACCATAAAAGTCTTAAATTTGCTACAAGTAAGTTAGCGACAAACTAACGAATAACTCAATATCGCGCCACCGATTTCGGTGATTCTTTTTTTATTGGAAAGGATAATATATACTTCAATGGTAGTTTTCTTTTAAATGAAAATAAGGGACAAGACGAGCAGGACGTTCAACAGACGGTAATTGATACGCCCTGCCCATTACAATGCAGTGCCTCTCAGGATTCTTGAAATCCCCAAAAATTCTGAATGGCAATACAATTGCGCTCGTCACCTTGAGACATAAGATGTTAAGTCTCATTTGCCCAGTAATTTCACTAGCTACGGGGCCCTTACACATTACTGCTTCACGGCAGATATAATGTCCATGTCAAATTAACGGAATTCCTTAATTCTTGGGAGCAAATTAACGATACTCGGCTCAATCTTTTTTATGCTATCCAGATATTTGAGTCACCTACCGCAACATTATGGTCAAGTTATTGTCGTAGTCGAATATGATGGATGGCCCCGCTCTCGCCTCTCGCTTTCTCATGTCGCGCTTGCGACTCAAGCACATCTCACCTATAACTATGTATGTAGTCACAAACCTACCTTGGCTGACACATATTACAAAAATAACAATAATCTAAACTAGATATTTTTTTATTAATCACTTTTTTTTTTTAACTTAGACAAGTAAGTGAAAACTTTTGAGTAATATTGATATTATTTTATATAAATTGTATATGTAGGTATATTATGTAAAACGCTGAAACTGAACATATAGATTAAAAAAGAGTGACAATGAGTTTCTGTTTTAAAGTACCAATGGCAAGAAACTTCTTTCTTCTAACATTACTAATAAGTCTCATTTGCAGTACTTAAGTTAAAAAAATAACTTCAAAGAAAGACACTAAACTCGTTCTCTTGATTCTATTTCCAGCAAAACTAAATTCCGAACCGTTTAAGTTTAAGTTTTATTCTGTTTATCTTATCACTTCCTATCCAGTACTATTTGGAAGTAACGTTCGGTTGTAGACTAAACTCTTTAATTGTGTTGCATGCTTAACCAGCTGTTGTCAGTTACCAGACATTATTAGAATTGGATTATATTGAAGGGAAACCATAACTATAACATTTACAATGCGATATTAAATTTATATTACCACCTTTATTGCTAGGCCTTCAATGTAAGTTTATTATTTCCCATTTCGATTTATTATTCATAACATAAACATGTTATACCTACTACTTGGTTAAGTCGAGTTAGTAAGGCTTTTGTTGGCCGATGTATATGCTTTTACAACATGATCCCTGAAACTGTACAAATTTGTTAAGGAAATTCAAAAGAATTGTTAAATACGTTAATGTGTGTTAAATGTTACTTTAAGCTAAATAACTTTCTTAATGATACCAGAGATCTGGAATGGAGCGACCGCCCTCAAGCTATTAACAAATTATATTCTGACGAAGTATTTTTAAAAATAAGAAGAAGCCCGCTGAGTTTCTTGCAAACATTCTTGTCAGGCCTGAGGCATACATTTACGAATCGGTGTTACTTTTTGACGTTCAAAAACGGTCGTTCCCAACATACTATTTACAGATAGAGATAAATTACTACCGTCTACTGTCAGTAATTTGAAGCTGTCCCAATATACCCGAAAAGTCATTCTTATCGCCTTATATTGGGACGCGAGGATTGAAATTTCCATACAAACTTCTATCGCTGGCAAGCTATACGTCGTCCCATTGACCGACAGCGTGTACGGATAAGGTGAGTTACCGTCGATAAGTTTATTGGGACAGAAAAGTCAACGATAGTTACGATTTTTATCTCAAGTAACAGATAGACTGAATATTGGGTACGGCCGTAAGTGATTCTAAATTCTATTTTGAATAAAAATATTTGAATTTGAATATATTTTAATGTTTCAATCTAATATTGAGGTAGAATTATAATATTTATATTATAATTACATATATTTTCGAAGAGAAGCACGTCTGTTTTATCAATTAGAATACAACTTAGCCTACCTACTGATTACTAACTGGATCAGGCCAAGGATCCAATTGGTTGCATGTAAACCGATGGAATTGTATTGCATGTGATTTAAATAGACTTATGTAATCATATACAGTTATGCAGTAACTAATTACTAATATTAAATATTTGAATGTGAGTTTGTATATCTGCTTGCTTGTATTTTTTTAATTTCATATGGATCACACATATATTCACATTTATGTTGTAGATTTCTGTGCTTCCGAGTTAAAAAATCCGAATCTATTATAGGTTCCTCACCTGACTAATTAATACCAGTGAGTTATTCATATGTTTTAATCGTTTTTATTAATCAGTAAATTTAATACTTTAGATATTCACTTATATGTAGATATATTTCAAACACATAGCGTGACATATACGACTTTAATTGGACGCAGTCGCGGGTAAATCTATATTTACGATATTCATAATATCAATAATGATTAATAAGTCGTTCAAACTAATAATTGCAACCTGCAGGTGCATTCGAAATAAAGAGAAGAAAGAATTCCAATAGTTCTCTTTGTGCAGTGTAAAATATCTACGTTCTACATTTCACAGACCGGAGCGAATATTTTCAATTGAAAATTGCAAACGCATTTCAGTATTTCAATTTACCACCGGAGTCCTTATTGGCTGTTAATCATCACGTACTGGAATTCGTATCGTGAACACTACATACAACGTTCTACGTTTCACAAAGCTATGTTCGTGAATGCGGCTTTGCAAGTTACTCTAATACGCAGGCTCGCTCATATGCACTTTGTACATTAGCGATTTACGTGTGCATTAATACAGTACCATTGAGATACTAGGAATACATAAGGACTCTATATGTGGAAGCTTGTAATTGGCATTTTATTGGTAAACTCCACAAAAAAAAAACACTCCGGGAGTGCCGGCAGAAGTGAAAACTTGAACATTTACGTTTTGCATTTTTGAATATTTTGGTATGGTTGGTGAATAATTTCGCACGAATTGCTTTTTTTTATCTGTATAAAGTACTATTACTTATGTGGTTAAATACAATATTCATTTATTGCGCTATCGTACACAAAAATGACAATTTATATTACATGAAAAATTTAACACCTCAGAACGATCACAATTATTTTACATTAAAAAGTTTATCTCTTAGAAAAATCAAGTTTCGTTTTCGAGCTGTTGGGATGTACTTTTATTAGTAACGAATTAAGTTGAAATGCAAATTTAAGCAATGAAACTGTATTACTCAGGTATAATAGATAAAAATGTATTAGACATAAACAACAAATATTGATTTCATATCATCACGCTCCGCCGCAGTACTCTGTTCAGTTGGATGCACAGGTGAACATAATATATCTGTCTATAGGTTTTCAAGTGGGCGTTTATCGCCTAAGCTATGAGGAAAACAGATATTCCTAGTCCTAGATTCCTTATCTAAGCTACTGATTTTATATATCCATATTTGAGATTTCCACCTGTATATATAGAGGTCAGCTATGACCTGATTTTACAAAATTCCACCCGCAAGTTTATTTAGTTTATTATATTTATCATAAACTTAGAATATGCCGGCGTATTATTCGTGACCAATTTTGACCAATTCATGAGTGTGTTAGCTTATAGCCTAGTATTTAAAATACTAATTGGCTGACTTTTTACGACTTGTCGTTCAAAATTGGTTACAGTAACAATAGATTCGCTTACCGTCTTGGCGCATCACCGTTAGAAATGTTATTCTCCCTCGCACGCTTGTCTATATGTCTTTCTTTCTTTTTCTTTCTTTCAAGTATACTGTACGTTTCTGATATTGACAGTCTGTATTTTGACACTATTCAAAACTATTAGCAGCCAAATTATATTTTATTATGTAACGTAACTTACTATGCCGTTACTAATTAATTTTAATAGTATCTTATATCATATTAATAAAATACTATAACTCGTATTTGTATGTGCTACCTATTGATAGGTTTGAAGTCGGTGCCAAGCCAAATGTAATAGCAGTTACCTACACAAGCCACGCGTGACTTTAAGCGGGATAGCTTCGTGTAGAACAAAACAACCCAAGCGGACAGACTTCGTTGAAAATTAGTTTTATTTAGTTCAGGGCTTGGCACTGACTGCAAACCTATCAATAGGTAGCAAGTACAAATACGAGTTATAGTATTTTATTAATATTTAAGGTATTCGGTGTGCGGTGTATTAAATTAAATCTTTACTATGTTATTTTATACTTTTTAGGTTTTGAAGTCGGTTTTTATAAATTAAAAAGACTACAAGAATAAGACTGATAAAAATCAACTAAAACGGAACGGAATACAGTTTTCGTAGAAATGAAACCGAGAAATGAGTTTATCACCTTTCACCGAAGTATATTTTCCATTGTATTGTAAGCACTCCTAACGAGAATAACATTTCCGAATGTTATGAAGGTTTCTTAACATTTTCATTGAGGAAACAAGTGTTATAAGTAACTCAGATGAAAGCTCTTGATATAATTCCATCAAGTTGGTTTATATCGCGCTTACCGTCAGCAGGATTTGATATGAAATTGGAAATAGTGTGAACATAGCAAACAATAGGTATAGGTACATATTGATTCTTCGTTGCAGTCAATCCATGACTCGAAAAGAAACATTCATATTCGTCATATAAATGAATGCATCTACCGGGATTTGAACCCGGGACCTCTAGCCCAGTAGGCAGGCTCAAGGTGACGAGTGCCGCTCAGAATTTTTAGGTCTTTCAAGAACTCTGAATGGCACTGCATTGTTATGGGAACGGCGTATCAATTACTATCAGCTGAATGTCCTGCCCGTCTCGTCAATTTGGCTTGCATATCACCACATATCTAACGTTGAATGTTTATGACAATGGTATTAAAATGATCTAGTATGTAGGTTAGTGCTGACTCATCGCTCTTATTCTGTAGAAATACAGAATTAAGTATTTTTGTCTTACGATCTCTAATAGAAAATTCATTTTTTCAAACGTCTACCGAGTTCCGAACCCAGATAAGTTATCACTTATTGGTATACACCACATTCAACATGGGGTATGTTGAATGTGGTGTATACACAAAGGGGTTTACATCTGAATGATGCTTTACAAGTTACGCTTTTCACAAGACCCAGTCATGTGTACTTTGTATATTAGCTGTTTGCGTTATCACAATATTGCAGGATTTTTTCTTCATTATGCTTTTTGTATTTATTTTTATAACGGGGAACGACAACAATAGAAAATAGAACAACTCTTACCGCTGTATAATCTGTGGAATTTTGCGAATATTTTGCTTGAGGTGGCACAAAGTATTTTGTTTTGTTGAAATGTGAATTAGCCTGTTGTATAAGAGGTCGGAGTTACGACTTATACTGTGACATAGAACTTTTATTCTCTGCATAATGTTATGACCTTAGATTAAGGATTGGTCTCCGCTGCGCTCCAATTAGATACCGCAGGCGTAGTCGCAAAGTGCGGCAACTAATACTACGCCCAATTGGGCGTATTCGAGCCAGTCTCGAACAATGTGAGACGTTGACGTGCCACATTTTTTGTTAAACGTTGCTAATAATTGAAACTAAAATGCTGGGTTGTGTAGTAAAACTGGGAAAATAATACTACAAGAAAGACACTGGGAACACATATTATCAGTAAGTATTTTGTATGATATTAATTTCAATGTAAAATAACACGAATCGTATGTTACAAAATTTAAATTCAAAGATGCTATTGATTGTCAAGATGTCACGCCCACATCTAATAGTTGCCGTAATAAAAAAGCTTTTGTTGAGATGATTTTCCGATCACATCACTGATAAACAAAGATACTCTATAGTAATTAATAATAGTAGATTGGTAACCAAGGGTCGAAAGAATCAATTCCCGAGGTATTTAGAAGCCCGAGCGCAGCAAGGGCGGCGATAGTCCTAGTAGGAATTGATTATTTTACCCGTGTTAAACACTTTACTTTTCATTTCGAATAAGAGGAAAATAAAACTAGTTGTTTATTTAAACTATTTATTGATAATATATCATAATATTACCTAGTAGGACCTATTTAAAATTAATTGTCAAATTAGGACAATTTATGTCGATTTTTTCTGATCTCAAACAAGTTTGTGCTTAGTTCACACTGGCTGTTTAGAAAGTCACATGGCCGCAGCATTTTTTTTACTTAGTTGTTTTTTAAATAAAACTCTTCACAGCTGAAAGCAGTTGTATTTTTGAAGTTCATTCCGGCCCTTAGGTGGGAAGTAATTTGTATGAGTTTTTCTCTCTCTATGGAGGGAAGCAGCCACCGAATAATCAGATAAAGACAACATTACTTTCCGAGTATGAGAAATGAAAAAGTAATTATTGATAGAAGCTTGTATATTGTTTTATATTCTATTTTTTTTATGAAAATAAGGGACGAGAATAGAAGGACGTTCAGCTGATGGTTATTGATACGTACTGCCCATTACAATGCAGTGCCGCTCAGGATTCTTGAAAAACCCCAAAAATTCTGAGCGGCACCCAACTGCGCTCGTCACCTTGAGACGTAAGATGTTAAGTCTCATTTGCCCAGAAATTTCAATAGCTACGTTTCCCTTCAGACTGCAACACAGTAATGCTTACACATTACATCACAGCAGAAATAGGCGCCGTTTTGGTACCTATAATCTAGCCGGCATCCTGTGCAAAAGAACCTCCCACTGGTATATATTATATTCTTTGCTTAGTGTTATTAATATGGAATACGAATCTCTATAGACTCAGTATTAGATGCACTTGGTCCTTCGAGCCGGATGGATTTGACATTGTAATTATAACAACAAGAGGATGCGAGAAGCACTTACGATACCTTCTGGGTATCGCTTTTTGATTGTTATCGTCAAACTAAGTTTAAGACATTAGTACTCATACTATTTCATGCACCAGATTTATTTGCAAATAAAACGAAAATGTAAAAATATAATTCAGTTTTAATCTGGGTTTTTTGTAGTGAAGTGTTTCACTAAGGTAATTTATACGTCCAGATGGTCTCCTGCTGTTAGACAACCGATAAAAACAGGCCAGTTTTAAGACTTCTGTGTGCGTGACAGGCTACACAGTCTTACACTCGCGATTTGTATGACACTTTGTGTCAGTGTGCGTCGCATGTGGCTCCCTCATTTACTATCATAAAATACTTTGCCAAAATCAGGTTTTATTTCATTACGTGTATCTGGTGATAAATTTTTTTCACTTTTCAATTTGGTAGTCTTCTAATAAAGCCATTTATTTCCGAGATTAAACTAACTTAAAAAGTACTCATCAAAATCATCTTATCTTTTTTAAAATGTCTTTCAGTTTTTGTATAGGCCTCCAACTGTGTCTATAGAGTTCTAACGCTCACCACCCTTGTCATAAACGGTCCAAAGATCAGGCGTGTCTCTCTAATCTCATCTTTGGCTATACTTGGCTACTAGTGCCATCTCTACCTCCATGATGATAACTACAATTGCGCTAGTCACATTGAGACATAAGATGTTAAGTCTCATTTGCCCACTAATATCACTAGCTACGGCGCCCTTCAGCCGGAAACATAATGCTGGCAACTACAAAAACAAAGCCTGGTTACAATCTTATATACAAAATTCTCGTGTCACAATGTTAGTTAGGTACCTTACTCCTCCGAAACGGCTTTACTCTTTTTTACGAATTTTTATATGCATATTCAGTAGGTCTGAGAATCGGCTACTATCTATTTTTTATCCCCCTAATTTTTTGACAATTTTTTTTATTTTATTATGATTCAGCATTGAAAAATACATACAAATTTAATTTTTCGCTCTTCTACAATCTGCAACTATTTTTGTATCACGGTTTTTATATTATTCTGTTCCATCCACCAAACCGATATAGGGTTGCAAGATGGCAATCGAATACAATAATTGTAGTACGATATATTTGGTAGGTCTGAGAATCGGTTGCATCAAAATTTTAATACTTGATTATTTTTTTAATATGTTTTATGGCAATACAACGTTTGCTGGTTCAGCTAGTATATTATATTAATAAAACATTTGAATGTAAATTCTGTATACCAAAGCGAAATTTAAAAGCATTTACACAAAACAATTTACAAGTCACGGGTTCATGTTTGTTTAGCAAAAACAATAAATGCTTTGTTGTATCCGTTTCATGTGCAAAAAAGTAAACAAAATTTTCATGCAGGCTACTGCGTAAATCCAAATATGAAGTAACGGTTCGCTGACATTACTACGCTCACAATTTCGCGATTTATATTTCGTTGTGAATTTTATTTGGTCGTAGCTTGTCACAAAACTGTTTGCAAAATGGAACTATAAAACCTAATGTCAAAATGGGCTTTTAGGTGATAAAAAATAAACACAACTGTAAAAGCGATTTGGCTACAGCAGACCTCTATAATATCATTACATCGTTATCATGGATTGTTTTTTTTTAATGAAAATAAGGGGCGAGTCGAGCAGGACGTTCAGCTGTTGGTAATTGATACGCCCTGCCTATTACAATGCAGTGCCGGTCAGGATTACTGAAAAACCCAAAAGTTCTGAGCGGTACTACAACTGTGATCGTCAACTTGAGACATAAGTTGTCAAGTCTCATTTGCCCAGTAATTTCACTAGCTACGCCGCTCTTCATATAGAAACATAGTAATGCTGATACATTACTGCTTCACGGAAGAAATAGGCGCCGTTGTGGTACCAATAATCTAGCCGGCATTCGCTGCAAAGGAGCCTCCCACTGGTAAAAGAGTTCCGAAAAGTTGTATGGCCTGATTCCTGCCACTGAATTCAATCAACAAACACACTTAAATAGTATCTCAACAACCCATCGACGTACTATAAGCAACTAGACTCACCATTAAGATCATAATATGTCTGAAACAAAACTCTACCCAGGCGTCTATTAGGCAGAGTATTCGTTCAGTTGTGTTTCGACCGCGCTTTGAATACTACGCCACGCAGTGACAAAGTGTTCAGAAAAAAAACTGTCTAAATAACAGCATATCCAAACATAAAATGGATGGAGTGTCGTATTTCAAGTAAATCCTTTAAATTAACAAAATTATGTAACTTGACGTTTTAAATCGTTTCAATAAATAATTTCATAATCAATTGCTGAAACACAAACTCTCTCCTTTTTTGACAATTAATAAGGTTCTTATGAACTAATACTTTTGTTTGTATGAGGTTCTGATTGATTTTGATTACTGTTTTAATGTAATCTGTATATTTGTTAATGTTAAAAGTTACTACACCACGCCACTCGGACATTTTTGACAACCTTTTTTTAATAAGCGATTGTAAGCCTAGTTGTTTATAGAAGATCAATGCAACATCCTCAATGTTTCGCGTCCCTTCACAGTACGGCATCGAAGAAACGTTGTACAACCTATCAGTGGAATTTACTTCCTTGAATGCTTTTCCAAGAGCTTTCACCTTCCTAAAAAATCTGGTAACACACATATTGTGATTCCTTCGGTGTCGCAAGAATGTAAAGGTGATCACTTACCATCAGGGGACCCCATACACCCGCTAATCCTCCTATTCTATAAAAAACTTAATTTTATATCAGTTTAAGGGGAAACGTATTTGCTTCGACAATTGCTACATATGTACTAATAGATCCTAGGACTTAAGTGCATCTAAATTTTCCCCTCAAAATAATAACGAGGTACTATAAATTAGTTTTAAAAGAGATAAAATCAACGCCTTTAGCTAAAAATCAAATTATTCAGAGTATAAAATAGCGAAGGATATTATTTTCTTTAGTTACAATTCTCCAAGAGCAACAATATTATTATATTATTCCAATAATCTTCGACATTTGGAGGGAGACCAAATTCACCAAAAACTATGTCCCGTATATTAGTGATTAATTTTTCTGGTTCATCGATGCGAAGAAACGTTGTAAATGACCTGTCAATAAGAATGAGAGCAATTTGTACATAGGTCATATTTTATATATATATTCCTTATGTAATACATCCAAGTAAGTGAATTGCATTTTCTCGCAAGTGATTCAAATTCAAATATTTTTATTCAAAAAAGGATTTAAAATCACTTATTGAACGTCAAAAACTACCACCCATTCAAAAGAGGCTGCCTCAAACCTGAGAAGAATGGGCGCAAGAAACTCAGCGGGCTTTTTTTTGAATATAAAATATGGATTACAAAGTAATATCGTACAACAAACATTAATAATTAAAGAGCCTGAGGGTGTTCGCTTTAATCCCAGTCCGTGGTGTCATTAAGAAAATCGTTTATGCTATAATAACCTTTCCCACACAAACGTTTTTCAACAATTCTTTTAATTTTCGTAACACATTTGTTTTGTACATTTTCTGGGATCATATTGTAGAAGCATATACATCGCCCAACAAAAGACTTACTAACTCGACCCAACCGAGTAGTAGGCATAACAAGTTTATGTTTGTTCCTCGTGTTAACATTATGAATGTCACAGTTTCTAGAAAATTCCTCAATGTGCTTATGAACATACAAAACATTATCAAAAATGTATTGAGAAGCAACAGTCAAAATGTTTATTTCTTTAAATTTTTCTCTTAATGATTCTTTAGGACCTAGGTTACAAATCGCGCGAATAGCCCTCTTCTGCAGCGCAAAGATAGTATTAATATCGGCCGCACTACCCCATAATAATATACCATAGGACATAATACTATGAAAATAACTAAAGTATACTAATCTCGCCGTATCTATGTCAGTTAACCGTCTTATTTTCTTAACCGCATATGCTGCAGAACTAAGCCTATTCGCCAATCCTTCAATATGGGGGCCCCACTGCAATTTGGAATCAAGAGTAATGCCAGGAAATACAGCAGATTCCACTGGTTTTATCACCTCTCCATTCAATAAAATATTCGCATCTACATTTTTGACATTTGGCTCAATAGTACCTTGTACTACACATACAAGAAAAGTAGAACACGTTTGTTTTCTATTTTCCTAAGTCTTTTGTAAATAAATTGCTTTCTCACAACCTATATTTTTGACACCTTTAAAAATCTCTTAGATAATTTATACATGGACTGATACTGATAGACTGTGGCAGCGGTGAACTCGTCGAAAAAATAGCGGCTAATAGTAAGCCTCTATTTTCAGCAATGCACGCACACTAAAACAAAGTTTTCAAAATGTTAAATCACTCGTTACGGTTCTGTTAGTAAAATAAAGAGCCAAGACCCTAAATACTACTTTTTCTTACTATTGCTTTTATTTTTCGAAATTACTGAATCTTATCTATTTTAATTTTTAATAAATACTCCTAGATAATTTATACGTCTAGATAGAGTCTCTTCCTGTTACGGCCGTTCCCAATATACTATCTACAGCTAGAGATAAATTACTACCTTCTACTGTCAGTAATTAGCTGTCAATAATCTGAAGCTGTCCCAATATACGATAGCCAATATTACTGATAGCTACAGATACGGATAATATTGGGACGCGTGAATTACAATATCCATACAAGCTTCCATACCTGGTAAGCTACACGTCGTCACATTGACAGGCAGCGTGTACGGATAAGATGAGTTACCGTCGATAAGGTTATTGGGACAGAAAATTCAACGATAGCTAGGATTTTTTATCTCAAGTAGGCCACAACCGGAGATAGACTGAATATTGGGATCGGTCGTTAGACAACTGATAAAATCTGCCCTAGATTTAATAATTTAGTGTGCATGACAAGCTACTACTAAAAAAGGTCTTAACTCTAAACTCACTTTTTTCCAATGTTTTCAAAGCTGTCATAGTCTATCTCATAGTTTCTCAAGCTTATTGACAAGAGCGCAAAAAAGAATGCTGGGAAAGTTTCTTGCGCCGCTTCTTCTCTCTCAGAGCGCCATTTGTTTCCTAAGCGGTAGTAGTATCTAGTAGTTATTAGAAATGACATCAAAAAAATCCTAAAGGAATCAATTTCGAGAAAATAAATGCTTTTTATTCCTTTTTATTTTGCTCACGGCCCACTTTGAGAATATGTTTTTTTCTAGAGTATTTTCGTGTATTTTTTTGCCTTTTTAGACTATATTTTTTAATCTACCCACGCCCCATCTGCGCCATCTCAATGCCCCCTAATTTTCTCTGGGTCTTCTAAAGGCTCACAAGGGGGCGTTATCGCCCACGTTGAGAACCTATGGAGTCTATCTACACATATAAATGACCTACGTAAAATACTCTATGGACAGTGAAATATAATACATGTATGGAATCTATAAAACAAATTTGAAGGTGGAGCTTCATATTCCTCGTTATTAAACTTTAGATAGTCAAAGTCGGGCGCTGTATCCACCCATTTAATATATTTTATGCATGAAAGCACATTGGCACGAGGACCCCGGGATCACGCTGTATAAAGTATTGATTATAACCACTCTTGTGTTTTCATTCATAAAATTTACAAAGCTGTTTCTACTTGACAACCTGTATAGCCGAGTGGTTAGCGATCCTACCTACTAAGCTAGAGGTCCCGGGTTCGAATCCCGGTAGGTGCAAGCATTTATATGATGAATATAGATGTTTGTTTCCGAGTCATGGATGTTTAAATGTATTTATGTATGTTTATATGAATATATGTATGTTTAAGTAAGTATATTGTATTAAATATGTTATTGTCTTGTAACCCATAACACAGGCTATATATGCTTAACTTGGGAAAATTTTTGTAAAAAGTGTGTCAATATTATTATTATTTCTAGCTATACAGTAAAAATCGGTCTAAAATTAAATCTGGTGTTAGTTATGTTCGAAGCAGTATTAATAAAAAAAAGTGTGCGTCTCGGGACGCCCGACAGAAGTGGTAACTTAGTGATCTAAGTTGAACTATTTATTGTTGAAATTGTTTAACTTCAGAATTAAATGTTATAACTTAAATTTTATGTATATTAAAATGATTTAAAGTTATTTATTAATAAAATCTGCTATTCATTATAATATATATTTTGTTCTTAGATACAATTTTTGAATATGTGTATTAGAATTTTATGTATGTACATTATTAGTATTAATATTAAATCCAATAAAAGTAACAATTGGTTAGAGTGAGAGGGGAGCAGCCTGCCTACCGCTGTCGTATGCGTGAGAGACAGGGAAACCAGACAGACTGACGCTGTAACGCGTTACGTTACGAAGCATTTTACCCTCCCATAAGAAGTTATCACTTCAAAAAATGGATATCTCACCAAAATACACAAATTAATTTGTAAACAAAATTTATGAACGATGTGGGACTCAAACCTCGCGTGCCGTGAGAGCGCTCTTGTCATTGAGCCAACCCTTCAAATACTGTATTGTACGACGTGGGTTTGAGTCCCACATTGTTTATATGTTTTCAAATTAATTTGTGTAATTAATCCCAGAAGTGATGGTTATTGCTTTACAAAAAAATAATAAAATGCTCACCAAAATAATTTCATATTATTCAGATGAAAAAACTCACAAGCTGCTACAAGCAATTATTATGATTTCACTATTTAAAAGCTGTGAGGTCTTTCGTAATGTCAAGCTCTACATAGAAGCGATGATCCTGCAAACTGTACCTCGCAGTCAAAAACCCGATGTGTGTTTAAGACCATACGACAATAGTAAAAACTAAAAGGTGAGGATAATAATGTTATTTATTTACATTTATTAATACAATTATAGATACCAAGAAATACCAAGATATACGGTCAATGCTTCACTCGGACGGTTGGCTCAGTTGGTAAGAGCACTCGTACAGAACCCGAGAGGTGCGGGTTCAAGTACCGCATCGTGCATTAATTTTGGGACAAATTAAATTTGTTTGATAAATAATTGTAGTTATTGACGAGTGGCGTAAATTTTACTCATCGGCATTTGCATTTTCTATGATCAATGAACACAAAAGGCTTATCTTTACTTAAATATAAATTATATACACAAATAAAATTTGAAAAACAAAATTTTATGAACGATGCGGGATTCGAACCCACGACCTCCGGCGTTCCGTGCCGGTGCTCTAACCAACTGAGCTAACCGTTTGAGTACCGCCTAGTTATAAAATTTTGTTTGCTTTGTTCAACTCTCAGGTTGTGGCTTCATCTACAGGATCTACTTTACAGTTGATAACCTGCTCAACCCCAATATTTGCATATTAGGAAATTGAAGTGAGGGTTATCACTTTAAAAAAAACATAACATATTGTATAAATTAAATAAATAAAGTTATTGTCAAAGTCAAATTAACTTTATTCAAATAGACTTAAACTAAGCGCTTCTGAATCTTCACTACAAAGAATTCTATTAAATTACTGAATTTACCATAATGTTAGTAAAAAGTTGAGCTCGTGAGAAGAACATACAAGAAACTCAACGGCCACTTTTTTCAATCAAATAGAGTATTTTACAATGGCTGTAATATACATAACAGATTAGTTTGTAAGGTGCTGCTATCAATATATAAGTCGTGTTAATAGTTATTTATGCAACTGTTGTGTAATAAGGGGTATTAAAAGGGTGTTTTAATACCTAATTATCAACAGTTACTTTATCTACACCCAGAATATGAATCTTCTAAAAGATTCTGAAACAGTTAGCTTACTGCTAACATTAAAACAGCCAGTCCTAGTAGTAACATAATATCATCCATTACTGATTAATTATATACAAATAAGCTAACTATTCATGAAAATTATTTGTTTTAGTAGTAATATACATTTTGTGTAGTGCAATAATTAAAATTCACTTGAATGTTATGTTCTTTTGCAGCGCTTAAAATGAATCGCTCATTTTTTGTAAACAAAACAATAAAAATATCGAAGAAAAATGGCGGGGATTCGAATAACATACTTTTTTTACGGTGTGCGACGTTTTGGTAGTGTGGAACGCGCGTAAACCATAATGTTCTTTTTTTGAAATTCATACAGATACCACGCATCGAGCAATAATAATGTGGCTGTCATATCATCAATAAGAGTGTTGTTATGAAATTCAGTACAACATTACAACATTCATTTGGATTATGTAATGGTTATTAGAACATTGGGTGTTTAAATGCCAAAATAATAGTGCCAAAATAAGCTAACTGTTTCAGAATCTTTAATAGAGGATTTAAAGCATGGGTGTAGATAAAATAATATAAACTATTTCATGAAACGTAATAAAGGAAAAACAGTATAAATATAAATTACCGTATATTGGATGCATCAACCTTTAGAACTCATTGTTTGTGTCAGGATGCTTCAAGAACATGATGGTCGTGATTACTGTCACAATTAGTAATTGAATCCAACAGTTACGTTGTTTCGTTTTATTTCATTTCGTTACGAAACTTCAAAAAGTATGGCTTTGCCATATCGTGATTGCAGCACAAATTTTTACTTGTAAAGTAAATTGTTACGTGTTGTAAAAGAGTTACGATCCATAACTAGGGACATTAAACACCACGCCTTTTTGTAACAAAAACGTACAGGATATGGAATTATTAGTAGAGTTTGGCTCTACTAGATAGCTCATAATTTTTAAGTATCAGTAATGTCTTATAAAAATATGAAAAAATGCTTTAAATATAAAAATGATTTTGAAAATGTATATTAAGTGACTCATGCATAACACATACGTATTACACTGATTAAATGGTCACATTGAAAAAATATAATAAGATATATTGATGTCGTTGTTATTACATAATACGAGGGCGGCACTGAAAATTTCGGGAATCAAGGAAGTGACACAACATTACTATTTTAAATGTATTTATTGCTTTTCGATTAGTATTCTCCGCGAAATTTGACACATTTTTCTATACGATGGAACCAATCATTGAAGCAACCATTCCATTCGGAAGTTGGGGTATCCAAAATGGCCGTATTGTAGGCGTCCACAGCTTCTTCGGGTGATGAAAATCTCTGACCACGCAATTTATTCTTTATTTTAGGGAAAGTATTATACTATGATTTCTCATTAGGGCTTAGGTCGGGGCTGTACGGCGGATGGTCTAATAATTCTATGTTTTCTCGCTCTTAAAACTATTTTGTTCTGTGCGCGGTGTGTGAACTCGCATTGTCGTGATGGAGGATGATGCGGCGGTTGCAGTTCTCTTTACGGAGTTCAGAAACGAACTGTGGCAAACAAATGCTAGCATACCATTCTGCATTAACCGTTCTTTGTACCTCAAGAGGAATAGTCGCAACATGGCCGGTTTTAGAGACAAACGTGGTGACCATTTTTTTTGCAACACTCCGAGAACGAACAATTTTTGTTGGCTTTAACTCATTTTCGAACACCCAAACTCGTGACTGGTTTTTTGTTTCGGGTTCGAACGCGTATATCGTCTTCGTCACCTGATACGATGTTGTATACAGCATTTGAGGGTCCTGCGTGGAATCTTTCGAGAGTTCTGACGCACCAAGTAACGCGAGCCGCTTTTTACTCTTCACAGAGCAAATGCGGTATCCATCGGGAAAACAACTTTTTTACCCCTAATTGTTCATGCAAGATTATTTGTATTTGACATGCCAATGTCTAAAGTTGCCTGAATTTCGCGGTATGTCACATGTCGATCTTCCTCAATCAGCTTACGCACACCATCAACGTTTTCTTTGGTGACTGCAGTTTTTGGACGACCTTGACGGGGATCATCACTTAGCTTGACACGTCCACATTGAAATTCAGCAAACCAGCGATAAATTGTGGTTTTGGTTGGGGCTTCATCACCAAATGCAGATCATCCGGTCAAGACATTGTTTTTGTGTTAAACCACTTCAAAAGGCATAATAAATCATCGCTCTAGAATTTTCTCGAGTCAATTCCATTTTCTCAACGACTAAACAAGTTTGACAAGACCTTGTGACAAGACCGAGAATCTTTTATTAAATAAATAAATGGTATTCGATTTTTAAAACCAAGGAGTTTTCAATTAAAAAGATTTTAATATGACAGGAACAGTGGAAATATTCCATTCTCGATACTTTTAGTGCAGCCTATGTAACTACAATAAATAAAAAATAGGGGCGAACTGTTAGCCTCAATTGTCACTAACTTCTTGCACACTAAAGTAATAAACCTGGCCTGTTGTCATGCGTTGCCTAGCAGCAAGAGTCTCTATCTAGACGTATAAATTATCTAAGTCCTAGTTTATTATTCTGTCAAAAAAAAAATTCAATCTTGTCTATTATTAGGCTGCATTTACGGCGGTGAGCGCTGACAATTTTGAGTTTAGTGCTCAGCTGACAGTTAACTTGATTGTGCGTGTACAATTGCAAAGAAAAATGAATCCATTTTTCGCCTCTTTAATATGTGCGCACTACTACGCAAATAATTACGGAATAATATACGAAGAAGATATCATGTTTACCCAATTATACACCGTCAATATGAAGTAAAAATTTATATAATTTTATATTCGAAGTTGCTAGAATACGAATTTTTGTTTACGGTTTTTGATTACGATGTTACTACACACGCACATATAGTCAGTCGCTTTTGTCAGCCTCAGTGAACGCACTTTTTTATCGCCATAGCGCGTCAGCGGACCGACGTACGCAGAGCCGACGAGCTCGACTGACGATTCTTGTCAGCGCGACGTAGCTGTACGCGCGTAGCAAATGTAGCAATTCATCAGCGTTAGGCTGCATTTAGTGCTCGGCCGATGCTCAAAGCTGACTTTGGTCAAGCAAAGCTATAACAATGAAAACACATGATCGCGCTTAGTCCAGCGCTGATGAATTACTACGCGCGTACAGCTACATTGCGCTGACTAGAATCGAGAGTAAATAAGTGCGTTAAGTGCGACCAAGCGACCGACCACATGTGCGTGTCGTAAAATCGTAAACAAAAATTCGTGTTCTGATAATTTCAAATACATTCTATTTTTATATATCTTTTCTGTCTTTTAATCCGTTATCATTTGCATAACTAGTACGCACAATATAATAAAGAGGATAAAAGTGGATTCATTTTTCATCGTAATTGTACGCGCGCAATTATCAATATACTTACATATTATAACTATTAAAATATGAACTTAAAATTAAGCTTGTTCATTAAATCTCCAGCTGTCAAAATTCAAGCCCGATGAAATAATATATTCCTCAAAATAAATGTTCAAGTTTTAATAACCTAATAAACATAAAACCACCTACGTGTATGAAATACAAAGTAGGTGGGTACTTAATGAGTGGATATTATATTCCTGTTTGCTGTATTTAACGATCGCAATAAAAGAATCGTTGAGGCAAAATCAGCCTTATTACTAGCATAAAACGTAGCTGTGTAATTAAAGAAGAAGAAGTTCGTAACGAGATTATACAGGACAGATCTAGAACAAAACTATGTTAAATTGAAAAAGTTGTTCGCAGCTAACGTTGGACACTTGCCGCAGACTTGGCACAACTTGGTTGACTTTGTAGAAGCTTAATTGTGAGATAAATTCTCTCGATTATCGAGCACTTTGATAATACATTTATAAATTTATTATTTATATTTGCAAAGGAATTTTACGCTAAGATAATTTATACTTACGATATTTACTCTTACACTCGCGATTTGTATATCACATTGTATTAACAGTCAACGTCATTTTTTTTCGACGTTTTCACAGCTATCACAATCTATCTAGACGCATAAATGATTTAACCTTTTACGCATCTAAAGGAGTCTATATTAATGGCATATTGCAGGCCTTATGATACTCGATTAAATATGATTACTTGTGGCGGCGTTGTAGGGCGGATCGTTCCCTTTCTTTATATGTTCGAGGCAAGCAACTGCTGATCCGTGTGTCATGTTTGTAAACGGGCTCTACTTGTGGTGGCATTCATTTTTAAATTTAAGTTATATTTTCTTATAAATAAAACACTTAAATTAGCCAAATCGGTCCAGCGGTTCTCGAGTTTTAGCGAGACTAAAGAACAGCAATTCATTTTTATATATATAGATAGATACCTTATTGGGGCGGAACAATTATAATGCTGAATTCAATATTTTCTTATCAGCACTAAAGATAGCTACGAAAACTAAAATTTTTAAAATTGATATTATTTTTAGCTTGAAATCGTTTAATGTTATGAATTATCGCATGACCGTCTATCAAGAGTTAGAGTTAGCTCAGGACGTGAGTGGTAATGCATTTGTGTATTACAATGCCACCAATAATTATTGCTTTCGGTTTATCGACAGTTCCATAACTTATGTCAAACATAGATAATATGGCATATTAATTAGGTTGTGATTAATGTAAATAGTTAATAATATTTACAACAAAGATAATATCGACATAACGTATTGATTTTGTATACTATACATACATATAATAATAATTTTAAATTAGATGGTTTCCTTAAATTATGCTTTTGGATAATTATATCAGTTTCTAGGATTATTTCATAAAATCGTAACAGTGCCGAATGTTTTACTCTAATCAACACAAAGAACATATTATTATCAATAATATATTGAGATGCAACAGTCAAAATATATATTTATTTAAAATTTTCTCGTAATGATTCTTTAGGACCTAGGTTATAAATATCGCGATAAGCCTTCTTCTGCAACACAAAGATAGAATTAATATCAGCTTCACTGTCTAATAACAATATACCATAGGACATAATACTGTGAAAATAACTATACAATCGACATAAACAATATTATCATAAATTAAAGTTCCTAACCATTAAAAACTAAATAAGAATTACAATAATAAGCTATTTATATAGTATTAAAGATTTTTAAATTGATTAATATATTTATGGAAGAAGATTTTATCTATACACAGAATACATACTATAATTAGATTATTAAAACTTTCGTGAGTCATTATTCAATTATCTATTAAATACGGCTTTACTTACGTTTTTGTCGGTGTCGGTACCGACTAGTTTCGGACCATTCGGAGGTCCTTCATCAAGGTGAGTGTGGTGGGTTCGCGATAACGTCCCACCTCTTACAGTCGGATCGACACGGTCAAAAACGTGAGTAAATGCGTATTAATAGATAATATAATACATATATTTTCATTTTCTAACCTAACCTAAACCGAAAAGTTTCATTTTTCCTATTATATCTCGATTAAACTTCCTAAGACTTACCGAACATTGGCGAGGGTATGCCGTCGGCTCTTAAGATACCTTCCATGGTACTTTTGTAGTTCTCCGATACTGCCTTGTTCAGCTTGCATCCTGGCAAATTGTTGATTAGGAAGCACTTCGTCTCCACCCTGGCCAGAAGGTGAAGCACCAACAGTTGCTGAGCCACGCTTTCGGGCCTTATTGGACTTCCTTGCTGCTGCTGATATGCATATCTTAACTGATGATGGACTACCAAAACGTTTTTTGCCAGAACTTCTTGATGAAGTGAATGCAGTATCTGTACTACTTCTCGTACTCTTATAGGATGGCGTGAATGTTGCGTCTGTGGCGTCTTCTAGAGGCCAATCGGAATCGTCCTCTTCTTCTATACCCGGTAAAGGAGATTGCTGGCCAATAGGACGAGGGGAGTTTATCACTGGCTCCGGAGTGACTGCAAAAAATAATTGTCAATTAGTAGGGAAGTTAAATTAAAATCATTGGCAACATTAAATGAAATTGTGTGTAATCATAGGTTTATTGATGTATAATGAATCATATTATGTATTAGAGTTATGTTTTAGTATACAGCGTGTAATTGTTAAGTGTAACCTGCCAGTATTCCGTTACTATTACAGATATCAAAAAACTTTAAATTGATATCGAAAGGAAGTTACGTGATCAGTAAAATGACATAAATAACTTTTTAAAAACGAGCATTATTCAAAAATTTGATACTAAACCAGTGGGAGGCTCCTTGGCACAGGATGCCGGCTAGATTATAGGTACCACAACGGTACCTATTTCTGCCGTGAAGCAGTAATGTGTAAGCATTACTGTGTTTCGGTCTGAAGGGCGCCGTAGCTTGTGAAATTACTGGGCAAATGAGACTTAACATCTTATGTCTCAAGGTGACGTGCGCATTTGTAGTGCCGCACAGAATTTTTGGGTATTTCAAGAATTATACAAATGATTTGAGTTTTATTTAGTGTTAATTCCGTAATTGTTTAAAGACAAATTTTGCGGAATCAACACTAAAGAAAACTCAAATCATTTGTTTAACTATGGATTTCCGCACAGTAACGCCTACTTCAAAAAATTTTCTATTTCAAGAATCCTGCGCGGCACTGAATTGTAATGGGCAGGATGTATCAATTGCTAGCAGCTGAACGTTCGGCTCGTCTCGTCCCTTATTTTCATAAAAAAAAACTAAACACTCCCATATATTTAGTTATGAGCTTAATAGAATGATTTTGATTTCCTTATTTTAAAAGGTTAAGGTGCAAACGGGAATCAATTACTGGTATTAAATATAGTCGGACTGTGCTCGAGTGGAGACCCGATTCGCTGTTATAACCATAATCTTGGCCCTGCGTGGGGGCCACTAGATGGCCCAAGACTAAGAGTAATCTTCTCATTGAGGAGGGCTATTGTCCTCAATCCCCGTGCAGACTAAGGACAGACAGCCCATGAACTCCAGAGAGGGCGAGATGTGCGCGTCAAAAGCATTATCCCAGACCCCGAGCATGTCCGGGAGACGAGTCTAAGACCCGTACTGACCGCTGAGAGCACAACAACCTCAAAGGTGGTAGAATTAGAGCGGCTCTACCACCACCACTTAACGTGTAGAAACGGACTCCCTAGTAACTTGTTAAGGCTGTTAGAATTTAGCTTTTACTTTATGTAAATAACGGTTAGCGATAAACTAAATTAGAATTATGTCTTTGAGGTATTCACTAAATTCAATAATATTTATGGTGCTATTAATCAACATTGAGTAGACATGAAACTGATTTATGAACAGAACTGAAATGTCAACTTTAATTACAATTGCATCCTCCGAGAGATGATAATAGCAATGTATATAATATATCTATTCCATTGGTATGTACAGCTGTTTAGTATTTATATTTAATATAAGCTGTGTTTTGTCTATCTAAGTCTGGAATCCAGAATATTATTGTATTACTAGCTGACCCAGCAAACATTGCATTGCCATAAAAATTAAAAAAACATATTTAGGGGTGGGGGGGGTCACCTTTATCATTTAGGGATACATGAAAAATAGATGTTGGCCGATTCTCAGACCTACCCGATATGCACACAAAATTTGATACAAATCGATTCTGCCATTTCAGTGGAGTTTGGTAACAAGCACCAGGGCGCGAGAATTTTATATATTAGATCTAGAAATCTCGTGTTCATCAAATTTTTATGCTTCCAACAGGATTTTAAAAATCACAATTCTTTTGAAATTACCGACATTGTTTAGGAACTTAATTGAAAATAGCGTGCGGGCTATCCCTCTTGTGCAGCCCAAAGATAAATTACTAAAGCAAACTAGGTGAACTGTAACAATGTCTGATAATTGTCTTACATTTTTACCCGCATATTCTAGGGGACAGAGTCCATCATTACTATAAACTAAAATCTTAGATCATTTATACGTCTAGATAGACTAACGGCCATTTTAAATAACGTATCTCTAGTAACGGATAGATTGCCATCACCTTTTAATGACCAGATCTTATCTATCCATAGTTATGTCCAATATTATTAGTTATAATCCAATGCTATCTGTCGATAAGTTATTGAAATGTAAGTAAGCGTAAAAGGGTAGATTTATCTACCTCTAGTGGGTTAAACTAAGGATAGATAGGTTATTGATAACGGCCGTAGCTGTGTAAACGTCGAGAAAAATTGAGTTTAGATTTAACCTCTTTTTAGAGCAACTAACTAACACAATGTGTCAAACAAATCGCGAGTATAAAAAGGCTTGTCACGCACACTAAAGTAACAATCCTTGCCTGTTTTTTTCGGTTGTGTTACAGCAAGAGACTATCTAGACTTATAAATAATCTAAGACTGAAATAAATCTGATTATTAAAAAGATATAATTCAAATAAACATTGTAATAAATGAAGAATTGGATCTCCAAATACATAATTATCTAACATAAGAAACAAAATACGAAACTCCGAATCTACGATCAATGTTAGATACAGTCTTATTTTAGCTTATATTATTCCTCAGAGATCAGCTAGACAGAGTTGTTTAACTTAGGTATCTAAAGTCTCGTACAATTAACTAACAAAGAACTCAAGATGATAATTAATCCTGCTGTTTCTTAAGCTTTTATAAGAATTCTTCGTTAAATCACTGCTGCTACTTTTTTAACGAAACACCACAAAGTTTTACTTGGAGATAATTCAAAATTAAGCGTAAATCGTTATAGGCCACTCGGAAAGTTGATGACTGATTCAGTTTTTTTTTACTCACATTGCTTAATATAATATAGAGTTTAACTTCACAATATAAATGTAATTCATGAATCTAATGTTAATTTTAATCACTTTACTATAATACACTTTCCCCTATACTTTATATCTTTTGCATAGATTAGTTAGATCTAGCAGCAATGCCAAGAAAATCTACCTAAGTCTCTCAAAATTATTTAACAAAATAATTTCCTTAGAAATTATAATCTTGGGAACAAGTCCCCAGGCTTTTACCAAGAGTCTTTGCACTGCAAGTGGATTCCAAAATTATTTTATGAATAACAAAATACTATAAGCATTTTAAAAATTGGTGGTATAACGATGAACTAGCTGTAACTACCATCAAGTGGATTCTATATTCATCTGTTGATAACTCGCAGTAAAATAAATTAAAGTTGTTACTACTTTGTAAGATTTTCTTCTAACTTTTAGTAATTGTAATAGAATGGAACTGAAATTCGTACTTCAGTTATAACAACTGCATTCTCTGAGAGTTTATCATGTCAATGTACATCTTGTAATATATAAAATTCTCGTGTCATGGTGTTAAACATTGAACTCCTCCGAAACGGCTTGACCGATTCTCATGAAATTTTGAGTGCATATTGGGTAGGCCTGAGAATCGGACAACATCTATTTTTCATCCCCCTAAATGTTAAGGGTGGTGTCCACACGATTTTTTTTTTGACATTTTTTTTTAAATTTGTTTGATTATGAGAGAGCATTAAAAATACAATCAACTTTTCACCCATCTACGATCAACAGTTACTTTTGTATCGCGATTTTAATATCGGCAATACAACGTTTGCTGGGTCAGCTAGTAATATATATATTCCATTGCAATGAAGAGTTGTCTAGTATTAATTAATATGAACTATTCTTTCCACATCTAGCTCTGAAATCGGTAATATCGTTAGTATGATGTTATAACTAGAAATGCCTTGTTTTTAAATTTTTTGTGCTATAAAGGGACGAGACGAGCAGGACGTTTAGCTAATGGTAGTTGATACGCCCTGGCCATTGTTCTTGAAAAACAACGCACTACGAATTGCGCTCGTCACCTTGAGACATAAGGTGTTAAGTCTCATTTGCCCAGTAATTTCACTAGCTGCGGCACCGTTGTGTTACGGATAAAGTAGCCGGCATCCTGTTCAAAGGAGCCTCCCACTGGTAAATGCCTTTAGTCGCCTGTTACGAAACCCTTGCGCCTGGGACTTCATTATTCTTTTTATGCCCCGGGGAAGCACAAGTTAGGTTAAATTATGCTTGAAACTTATTTCATATCAATATACTGTAAACTAAGGTTAAGCAATTATTATATTTCTAGGAATCTCATATAATCTTATGTTTCCATATAAACTTATGTAGAACGCGCCATTTTACCCGCGAAGTTTTCAATTACATCGCAATCTCCCAACTGAAATTTAACTAATTTGGGTTATTTCGCAATTTCAAAGACCTTAATTTTGCGCGAAAACCTTCCTTATACTCATTACATAAGCTAGCTGTAAGTAAAAAATTGTCAACTAATATCACTTAAGCCTTTTGTTGGCAACAAAACGTTACGGGAAATTAAATTAAACATTTCATTAAATTTCATTATTTAATGTACAAATTTATTATTAGTTACTATTTTGTAAAGATGGGGAGGCTCCTTTGCACAGGATGCCGGCTAGGTTATAGGTACCACAACGGAGCCTATTTCTGCCTCGAAGCCGTAAGGTGTAAACATTACTGTGCTTCGGTCCTAAGGGTGCCGTAGCTAGTGAAATTACTGGGTAGATGAGACTTTACATCTTATGTCTCAAGGTGACGAGCGCATGTGTTGTGCCACTCAGAATTTTTGGGTTTTTCAAGAATCCTGAGCCGCACTAGGTCATCAGCTGAAGGTCATGCTCATCTCGTCCTTTTTTTCATAAAAAAAAAGGAACGTTTATTCGCAGTGATAAATGATATTTTATTTATATATTTTACTGCCCTTCAGTGAGCGGCAAAATTTAAATACTAAAAACATTAATTATAGAATAAAGGATTACCTATTACATAAATTATAGCAGCTAAGAGAATTTGAACCTGCTAAGTTATATTTATAAGTTATATTTATTCGTTTTTAAGTCTTTTAAAATATTTTCACTGTGTTCATTTAATTAATAGCATAAGTTGTTGTTGAGTTGTGACGTATTATTAAGTGTTATTAGCATTAGTTGTTAACCTTTGTGGTTTTTTTTAGATGCTAATTTGACCTAGTTTTATATCGATATATATAATATGATAAATAAATAAAAAAAAAAAAAAAAATTTAACGTTTATTTACCCTATCAAATAATTCTGCTCTCAAATGATTGCTATTTATTTTTCGTGTACAAAACACTTTAAACACTTTAGTAATGTAAATTACTTTGAGCAAAGCTTATGTTTGGTTGAAAAATAAACAACACAAAATGTATTGGCTTTCGGTAACCGCCCAGTACAACCCATAGCAAATATTGACAAACTCGCCGCTCCCAGCAACCGACACCTATTGTTACTTTGCAATCTAATTACAATAAGCATTTTTTTTTTATGAAAATAAGGGATGAGACGAGCAGGACGTTCAGCTGATGGTAATTGATACGCCCTGCCCATTACAATGCAGTGCCGCTTAGGATTATTAAATACCCAAAAATTCTGAGGTTACTACAATTGCACTCGTCACCTTGAGAAAAAAGTTGTCAAGTCTCATTTGATTTTAATTTCACTAGCTACGGCGTCCTTCAGACCGAAACACAGAAATGCTTACACATTACTGTTTCACGGCAGAAATAGGCGCCGTTGTGGTACCCATAATCTAGCCGGCATAGGAGCCTCCCACTGATAATTGAGTGATTGAAAGCCTTTATCCATGATAGATGCATTGTTAACAATAACTGTGAAACAGGTGGAAGTTATAAAAAAACGAATTATCATAATATAATATCCAAAACACCGTTATATAGTAAAGTACATTACGTAAACTCACATAGTAAGTATGAAAATGTATTATATGCAAGCTGTTAACCTATGGAATTCTCATACCACTGAAATTAGAAAGGCTGAAACTCTCCAATCATTCAAAAAAAGCTCCATAATGATTATTTTTCACTGTGTCAAATTCATTACTAGTTGTTTTCTTGGTATTATTTACTTTGTATGTTTAAATTATATCTATATCAATAACACCATCTTCTGTTATCTTTTCAACTAAAACTACTTCAATACAGGTTGCCTGGTAGAAATCGTTCTTAAGTGATAAGGCCGCCTATTGCCTTTTGTAGTCTCTATTTTTGTTTTATTTAATTATTTTGTGGTGTGCAATAAAGATACATTTCATTTTTCAATATCATTTCATTTCATAAACATATTATTAAATAATGAAAAATATAAAATAAACTTTCTATAAAAATCAATACGATCAGTCCAGCCAAGGACATACAAATAGGACGGACTAAAGACTTAAAAAGCACTTTATGTAATACTAGCTGACCCAGCAAATTTGTATTGCCGATATTAAAATCGCGATACAAAAGTAACTGTTGATCGTAGATGGGTGAAAATTTTATTTTTTAATGTTGACTCATAATCAAACAAATTAAAAAAAAATTAAAAAAAAAATGGCGTGGACCACCCTTAACATTTAGGGGATGAAAAATAGATGTTTTCCGATTCTCAGACCTACAAAATATGCACTCAAAATTTCATGAGAATCGGTCAAGCTGTTTCGAAGGAGTTTAACTACAAACAGCGCCTCATTAGAATTTTATATATAAGATCTATTTTAGTGCCATATTTAATTATATTTTGCTTTTAAAATATGTCAGTTCAGCTCCAAACCTCACACAATGGGGTCACTGAAAATCAGTGTTGTGCTCATAATGTATGGACACAACTATAACTGAGTGGACTCCAGTTTTGGAAGACCACTGCCACATCAAGTTTTGCTTTTGTTTCTTTTGTATTAAGTAAGTTAAGTATTAGATTAAGCATATATTTTGTTCTCATTAACTTTTGTGTGTGAATGTGTCAGTTTATCTTCAAAAATAAATTCATTTTCATTTTAAATTGTGAGAATCAGTCACATCACAAACTTTGACAAACAAATAATAATTACAGATAGAGTCTACAGTTTCATAAACCTACTCGCATCAACTCAATACCAGCTATTGACGGGCTTGAGTTTTGTCTTGTGAACAATAGACACTATTGTGTTCATGCATTTGTGCCAATTCAATAGTTGAAATATAGAGAGATCATGCATTGATGTATAAGTCACAGAGTCGGTTAAACATAGTGTTCGATTTTTATAAACACGAATAATTACCAATTTTAGTTTATCACTGCATATTATAAAACAAAATCATCCGACGCCGATGCTAGCTTGGTTCTCGAATAAGATTTTATTATATCATTTGTTTTTATAAAAATATTTGTATACATTAACGATAATTGTTGGATATGTCGGAAAACTGAGAGCTTTCAACGAAAACGCTGCCTAAGCCTTTGGAGATATAACAAAATAATGTATGGTGGAATGGTGTGTCTTATATAGCTCTATAGAAAAGTCCGCGATGGCATATATCTATCTCATAAGGATATGATACTATATCCATTTTAATACCCTAAAGAATTGGCAATTATAAAGCGGTAATGTTAAAGCTACTTACACCAAAAATTTTTTCCTTAAAATTCTATTACTACATATTATTAAATCATTCAGAAATACGTTTTTGTTTCATTTTCTACTCATTGATTTGGATTACACATTTTCGGTGGCTTTGGACTACATTATACATATTCCCGAATACTTCGATCATTTTTTTTCTATTGACAGAACAACGTCTGTCAGGTGAGCGGGTTAAATTTAAAATGATTTTTTAATTTAAATTCAAAGTGCCGACATTAAATATAAATTTTACTTACATTTGATATCGGTGTTAAGTTAAACGGGAATGAATCGTATTCACTGACGATATCTAGCAATTAAGATAATCTTTCATTTTTTAACTATTTTGCTGATAAAATATACTATCAACAGGTATATTGTAATATAAACAAGCGGCATGTTACTGTGTATATTCAAATTCTAATCGGCTGACGAACTATAGCAACGTCGCAAATGGAAAAGCCGTGTAAATCAAATCGTATTTTTCGGCAACAATCTGACTAATGCTTGAAAAAGAAAACACTTCAGTAATGCATAATTTATAACTATGTCTGTGTTGGGATAAGTTTTACTATCGAGAAAGAAAGTCATGCCATACTCAATGTGAGTCAACCAATCCTAAATATAACTAACTTCTGGGATAAATATTATGTCAATAAAAAAATATTACTCTGTAATCTAAACTTATATAGAGATAGCTCTATCTGTATGTTACGATTTCACGCCTAAGCCACTGAATCGATTTTGAGGAAATGTCGGTACACAACCTTGGGAAAGGATATTCACTTTTATCGCAAAAATGGTTTGATATAGGGGATGAAAGTTTGTGTGAGAGTTTGGCATTGTCGAAGTAAAGCCATGAAATTTCATGTTAAATATTAAGGTATTTAGTAAGAATTAAAGAAATATATGTTCTTGTTTTTTGTATGGGGAACAATGTCACGCTTTCACGTGTCTAACTCCGCAACCGATTTTGATGAAATTTGGTACAAAAATAGACTAACAAAACAAAAACATAAAAAGGACATGATGAGGTTGAAGTAGAGAATACAATGTTGCATTGAATTTCGTCATTACCAAAGATAAAACTTGGAACACCAAGTTAATACTGGTTTCAATAGATAGCTCGAAACTTATTATTAAACGAATGTGAATGCAGTTCATGGGAAAGAATTTACAAAATCGTATATTCCATTTCCAGATCGGGGAATATACGCCTAGTCAGCGGTGGATTTACACTAGGGGCAGTTGGGGCAAGTGCCCAGGGCCGCAAATTTTTTAGGACGGCAAATTTTGAAAGTGAATAATATTTTTTTTAGTCTTATCAAGATTGCTCAATATAATTAATTAATTCTGTTAATTAATAATGTTTGGTCTAATTGATAATTCAATTTATCCATTATTTGTAAATTACAATTTTGGCACGTTTAGTAAAAATTAATAATAAAAACGATTTAATGATTTACTTCCTTGGAGATTTAAAATAATAATCGATGTTTTTATTTTCTTCTTATTAAGAAATTAATTTAGTATAGCAATAAATTAATTACTTTAGTTTTGAAAAATAAAATAGATAAACTATAAGTTTAATAAAATTCCAGTATTGGGGCGGATTATTTCCCGGTGCCCAGGGGCGGCATTAAGTTTAAATCCGGCCCTGTGCCTAGTACTAAATGTATATCGTCAACATAACGAATAAGAGGCCTTATACCAAAAAAGGTGATAAGGCAAGGCTCGGAAACCGAAAAAAAAACACTGGTTAACATCCAAATACAACATATAGAACCTTTTCATTTTTGATCTATGTATCGCTGAAAAAAAATTTTAAAGTTTGTGGTTATTTTATGCTCATTCTAAGGGTTTTGTAATAAATCAATTTTAAGAGTCTTTTTTATAGATATGCTGGTTTCATTGCGAGTATTGCTGAGTGTGTGGAAATGGGTAATAATTAGTGAAAAAAATAATAGACACAAACCGACTATAACACTTTGACTGTAAAATTTAAAACCCGTTGCAAGCTTTGAGTGGACGAAACAAGGATAAATCAAAACTGTAGGAAATGGTGGTTCGGTAATATCAGCACACCAACAGACAGACAGATTATACATAATCATTTACAATTTTATCTAAACAAACATCAAATAACCTTATCAATATGTTGAGACAGGTGAACATATCTAATTAATTATATTATAAAGTAAATAGGAACCGGTCTTGTTTATTATGAAACTATTTCCACATTCATAATTATGACGTTGAAATATTGCATTGCTAACGTTGAAATATAACAGTGAAACTCTTTAGACATTTTAAAGTAAATAAAATGGAAATATAAATTAATACACTATGAAACACTATATTCAAATAATTTTGTCCATTGCATTATTAAATAATTTGTTTATTGTAATAATTAACATCTTATGTCTCAAGGCCGCTCAGAATTTTTGGGGTTTTCAAGAATCGTTATCAGCACTCCATTGTAATTTGCTCTTAATAGTGATTTTCATTATTATAACATTAGAAATAAGGGATTGCTTGTAACTAATTCTAGTAGGCTTCATAAGATACATATTAGCTTTAAGGGTAAATGTATACACTTCTATAATAAAGACCCAGCCACTTTTCAGGCATTATCTATAAGTAAATTAAAATGTTTTATAAAAAAAATGGCTCTGTCGTAAATCCTATTACGCCACAGCTGAATATCTAAATGATCGGACAGCCTGGGACTAGATTGTGATTATTTTATATCGATAGAAATGACTGTACAATATTGTATATTTTTTATTGAAAAGAGCGCAAAAAAAGAATGCTGGGAGAGTTTCTTGCGTCGTTTCTTCTCTCTCAGAGCGCCATTTGTTTCCAAAGCGGTAGTAGTATCTAGTAGTTATTAGAAATGACATCAAAAATAATTCTAAATTATTCAATTTTGAGAAAATAAATGCCTTTTATGCCTTTAATTGGCAGGGCGTATCAATAACAATCAGCTGAACGTTCTGCTTGTCTCGTCCCTTATTTTCATAAAAAAAAATTCAATTACATTTTCGTTTTTTCGTACATATGTTTGATCAACCTTATTTAGCTCTACAAATATTATCCAATTAATAAATAAAAACAAATATCTAATTTTCTAAAAAGTATTCTGTTGGAAGTGAAAAGAATATCGCAATTTAGTCCTAACAAACGAAAAGGGTAAGGTCAAAGTTCACATAAAGTTATAATATCATTGTTTGAGATTTCATCTCTCCAATTATAATATCTGAAGATGAAATGAACAGCAAATGGTTGTTCATATTGTTTTATTTTTTTTATAGATTGAACAAAAGAGCCTTTTATTTCGACCTAATATACGAGTAATTACCGACTACGCCAGAAGGAAGGTTCTGTTTTTCAAAAGGATGTATGTTTGTTTGGCCCACTCTTCGATGGATATTCGCTTGAGAGGTGTTGTTCGATTCGTATTCATTGTGAGAATGTCATAGTGGTATATTTAAATGAAAATAACAAAATGGCGGATTTTTGGCACTAAATTCAAATTTTGGCATGGATTTTAGCTATAGTTCCTTTTGATTATCTATTGTCATTCAATAATCAAACTAAAAGAAATATTGACATAAAAAGTCCCTTAGATTAAGGATTGGTCTCCGCTGTGCTCCAACTATGTAGTTACCGCACTACCTAAGAACAATAGCTTTTTTTATAACGGCAACTATTAGATGCTTGTTGGAGTGGTTTCTTGACACTCAATGGCATCTTTCAAATTTTTAAATAGACACTTCGAGTTACCTTACATTCAAATTAATAAAATACTTACTGATGATATGTGATCCCAGTGTCTTTATTATTTCTTGTAGTTTTATTTTTAAAATGATTTACTGCATAACCCGGCATTTTAGTTTCAATTATAAGCAAAGATTAACAACCCGTCAACGTCACACATTGCTCGAGACTGGCTGGAGTACGCCCACTTGGACGTAGTATTAGTTGCCGCACTATTACGAACTACTAACGACTACGCCTGCGGTATCTAGTTAGAACAAGAAAGTCTTCATACCCCATTTAACTTTGGAATCACCAAAGTTGCTACGGCGATGCTTATTAGCGTCAAATGCGTACAAAAAATGACAATTTAGATTTTAAACAGATTACATAATAGTGTTTAGGTGCTTTAAGAAGTGTAGTGCAAACGGGTTTTCAACAAATACGGGAAGGTAAATTATAGAACAGGATCTCATTGAATTTTGAACAGCTATTTTCACTAGATACAGAATCCTTCTTACGGAAATAACTGAGCCTGTGGTACTCACATACGGCCGTTCCCAATATTTAGTCTATCTCCGGTTGTGGCCTATTTGAGATAAAAATCGTGACTATTGTTGACTTTTCTGTCCCCATAAACTTATCGTCGGTAACTCAGCTTATCCGTACACGCTGTCCGTCAATGGTATAGCTTACAAGCGATAGAAGAATGTATGGAAATTGCAATCCACGCGTCACAATATAAGGCGATAAGAATGACTTATCGGGAATATTGGGACAGCTTCAGATTATTGACTGCTAATTACTGACAGTAGAAGGTAGTAATCACTATCTGTAGATAGTATATTGGGAGTGACCGTTAGACGCCATTCTCCGCTAAGAAGCCTCACACTGGTAAAAGTTATTTTGTAACACCGCTAATATTAGAACAGACGCCTGACGTTTTGTAATCCGCCACCAACTCCAGTGTTTTTTGCCAGTATTTAAGGTTTGTTCAAAACGTGTAAGCATAGCTCCTTGGCGTATTTCTAAAGAGCAAGACGCCATTGTACAGTTGCATTTAGGTATTGTGTTGCAGGAAAGTAAATGTCCACATGTACACATTGTTGAATGAACAAACAAATTTAGTCCCATCACCTCTGTTACGTGTATCTTCCGGGGGTAATACGTCACAACAGCCGACCAATAGCAGCGCGTCATTTCATGGGACGAGGGTATAAAAGAGCGGCTTCCGGCTCATATGGATGACCCGATTGCCTGATTATGCGTGAACAAATTTGATATTATGTCTATGTGTCCGTTGGCTAGTTGAATCATTTAGTCTTCTACCGCATTTATCACGGAGAGTGTTCCGAAGAGCTGTTATAAGCGCGAAATTCCACCTTCGCATAACACGCTACAAATTAGGATATCATCCCCACTGTTTGGAGGTGTGGATGTCCTCGACTGTGCGCTTTTCTAGGAGCTTTTTTCCACTTCCTACAAAGCTGTGGAATGAGCTTCCTTGTGTGGTGTTTCCGGGACGATACGACATGGGTACCTTCAAAAAAAGCGCGTAAGCCTTTCTTAAAGGCCGGCAACGCTCCTGTGATTCCTCTGGTATTGCAAGAAAATGTGGGCGGCAGTGATCACTTAACACCAGATGACCCGTACGCTCGTTTATCCTCCTTTTTCCATTACAAATAATAATAATATTAGCTAGAAAATAAATAACTAAGGGCCTAATGCCAAGAGAATTGACGATCAAAATCGGTTACAGTAATAGATTCGCTTTCCTTTTCTATCTTGCTCCATGAGATATGTTCTTCTCTCTTGCATACTTTGTTCGTCCATACGCTAATGTATCGTATGTCTAAAATCCTAACAATTTGACCGTCAATATGATCGTGATAATAAAATGTTACATATCATTGCGAAATTTATTTATACTGTGGTAAACTAATGTCTTAATAAGTACTCAATTCGTTATAAAGAATATATCGAAAAACTATAAAATATAATAAAAACATTTAATATTTAAATTTATAAATTTCATTTGCAAATGGACTCACAAGCTCCCTGAAGTAAGTAACAGTACCATTTTGCATTTAAATTGCCTGTTTGAGTTCTTTAAATTTAAATACAAAAATAACAGAAATACGTTACGAATATTTTCACAACAAAGAAATCAAGACTAACATTAATAATTCCAGTAAATAACTGTTAATGTACAAACACAAAATAGGTGAAAAGCCTTATAAGTTTTTCATTTATTAAAAATACAAAATTTAAATAAAACACTGTTAAAGGATTAAAACGCGTGTGATTGTAACTGTTTTTACATTAGATTTTAGTTAACACGACGTAAGAAAATTTATTGAAGTAGGCGTTACATTGCGGAAATCCATAATTATCAAAATGATTTGAGTTTTTCTTAAGTGTTAAATCCGCCAATATATGTCTCCAAAATCTACGAGACTACGAGTCTCGTGCCAGTTTTGACGAGATTTTGGTAAGAAAACACGTCCTGAGGATGCCTCGTGTAGAGACGAAACACGTGTTGAATTGTTTTAAGACGTATACTAGCGGTATTAACACTAAAGAAAAACTCAAATCATTTTGTTAACCTGACGTTTAAAGATCTTTCCAGATCTCGCTATCAAAAAAAATCTAATGTAAAAACAGATACAATTTTACACGCGTTTTAATGTTAAAAGTGTTTTATTTAAATGTGTTACACTCGCGTTAATCAAAGAAAATACTAAAAACACAAAATACCTACATCAAATGCACTGCATTGCATCGCAATCCAAGCACAGATTTTACACAGATTTTATAAAACACTCACAAATTAAATAATAATATTTAAATAAACGAACGGATTCAATTCAATTCACAAGCTGCAGCACTGTGTGACAGACCGTGCCAAATGGGGATCGCATATCGACTAATTCCGTTGTGGAAATACTACTTGTGGCGTAAAACTGTGTAAACTAAACACAGGACACTAATGTATTGAGACAGCTAGACTAATATTCTAGAGTTCAGGTCAATGAGTATACACTTAACCTTAAGGAAATATCTTGAGAACGAAGTCTTAATTCAACCGAGACACATTAGGTGAAGTGAAAAATAATCTTTTTTATTCCAAAACCAACAAATTTTGCGTTTCTTTGGTGTTATTCATCAGATTGGTAATTATTGTATTGTAAAAACGTAATTTCTTTTTTTTTATGACAGTAAGGGACAAGACGAGCAGGACGTTCAGCTGATGATAATTGATACGCCATGCCCATTACAATGCAGTGCCTCTCAGGATTCTTGAATAACCCAAAAATTCTGAGCGCCACTACAATTGCGCTCGTCATCTTAAGACATAAGATGTTAAGTCTCATTTCCCCAGTAATTTTACTAGCTAGGGCGCCCTTCAGGCCGAAACACAGTAATGTTTACATTACTGCTTCACGGCAGCAAAAGCACCGTTGTGGTACTCATAATCTAGCCGGCATCCTGTGCAAAGGAGCCTCCCACTGGTAAAGTTCTGGTACAATGGTAGTCTTAATTCAACCAAGGCACTTTAGGTGAAGTGTAAAAGAATCTTTTTAATTCTAAAATCAACAAATTTACTGTTTTTTTAGTGTATTTCATCAGATTGTCAATTATTGTATTGTAAAAACAAAATCTAACTTAAAGTTAAATTTTCCATCTTAACGAAATTTACAAAAACATTTTTTTTAAATTAATAATTTATTCTTTATCTAAACATAGAGTTGGATAAGTACGTGCTGACTGAGACAAAATAATCCTTGAATTAGCAAATTGTGATATCTCTGAAAAGTTAATCGTAGTTTTAGACCTATTATAATACACGTTAGTACTGCCACTACTATGAGACTTGTATTGCTAATTCTCAGCCTTAAAATTAACACAATAAAAGTGTAAACGATTTTTTTTTTTTTCAATTTTGTATGTGAACTTTTTATATTTTTCTTTTATTCTTCTTATTTTTGAACATATTGTAACTTTACTTATTTCATTCTTGTAATACAATTTAGAAAGAATATCTACAAAACGCGAATACTCAGAATCAAACATATCAACACTAATTATTAGTTAAAATCTTTATCTAATAAACCTTAATGTGACTTAAGAGGTGTGATTCTATTCATCATTCCATTGAATAATGTTCACCACAATCATCAATTGAATTTAACAAATTTACTGTTTCTGTGTATTTTCGGTGTATTTCATCAGATTGTCAATTATTGTATTGTAAAAACATAATATGATTATGTAACCGTCATAGACCGTCCCCAATTTGGTACACGAATATCCTGGGAGGTCTTGTATGCTTTGGTCAACTCTGAGGTTGTGGCTTCATCTGCAGGATCTACTTTACAGTTGATAGCCTGCTCAACCCCAATATTTGCATATTAGGAAATTGACTTGAGATGTCGCTCCAGCTAATCTAAATATTTTGCTATGTTTTAAAGTGATAGCCCTCAAAATTTTGAAAACTAAATATTATGAACGATGCGGGACTCGAACCCGCGACCTCTCGCGTTCTGTGCGAGCGCTCTTTCCAACTGAGCTAACCGTTCGAGTGACGTATCGTTATAGGAGGTATTACGCGACTGGCAAATCGGTACCACCGTAAAAAAAGAAAAAAATAACTGAATTGCGCGTTTTTACCTATTTCAAAATCAATATCTTTCAATTCTTCTATCATCTGTCCATCTAGAATAGTCTGTGTAGTTGTATATTATGCCTTTCAACGGAAAACTGTTAACTGATTGATACAAAACCTTACCTTGCTATGAGCTTTATGAAAATTAATATTGCTTTAACAGACGTCCTACATTATTCATTTGTATGTACTTGTAACAGCAGTGAATACAATATGTTACTATTCAATATCTTTTGTGACTGAAATTTTAATTGGTTACATAAAATCTCATGTAAATACAAGTGAAGTGTTTTCGATATATCTAAATAACAGCTTTAACTATGCACACGTATGTATACGAGTATGTTGAATTTTTTTGCCATTCTTTCTATGCATTTGTTCCAATTAGTATTCACTGAGGTTGCCTAACCGATTTTGATGAGACTCTCAATCAGATATCTCAAGTTATAGTTAGTTATAGTTAGAAGTAAGTAACTTAGTTTTAACTTCTATAAGCAACTGATAATTCAGTCAATCCTAATGGATTATGTTCGAAGAAAATTATTGTGAAAAAAAAATCTAAGTTAAAGAAAATTTTACATGTAATCGAATTGAAAAAATAAATAAAAAGCGAATTAAACGAATTGCTTCATCTAAGAATAAAGCGGGATAAATACGGGCTGTCCAAGACAAAAGATCCTTGAATTAGCAAATTGTGATATCACTAAAAAAATATGGGAGTGTACGACCTATTATTATACACGTTCGTATTACTACTACAAGATTTATATTACTAACGCTCAACCAAAAATCAAATAGAATAGTAATGTAACTGATTTTTTTTTTAATTTTCTTCGTCTTTGACTTTACGTATTCCATTGATGTAATGCAATCTAGATAGAATATCTACAAAAGGCAGATACCTAAATTAAACATTATTGTTTGTAAAGAAGGTCACCATCTTGAACAGGTGATGGTGACAGACAAGGTAGATGGCAAACGTCCCAGAGGGCGCAATCCCACGAGATGGTCGGACCAAATTCCATCTTCTCTACACGTCAACTTCCACAATGCCCTTCATGAAGCTAAGGATCGCAGCAGATGGAGGGAAATCGTACGGGAGAAACTGATACAACGGGGGAGTCACGACCCTCAGTAATGAGGAAAACGACATGAGGAGAAATGACAATTGAATATAATAATACTAGTTGATAGTTAAAATGTTTATCTAATAAACCTTAATGTGACTTAATGGGGGTTAATCATCAATTGAATTAGTAGAGATTAAATCTACTGATGGCTTAACACCCTGATTGTGGACCGTGGCTACTGAGCTAGAGGTCCCGAGTTCGAATCCCGGTAGATGCAAACATTTATGTGAAGAATATGGATGTTTGTTTCTAAGTAATGGTTGTTTTCAAGACTTCAAGTAAAAGCAAAAGTAAATATATTGGTTACATTTTAGGACAGACACGACTTTCTTTAATAATAGCGTAATATTCTTTCTCAAAGGCTGTCAATGCTCTTGGCATTGCTTTGATATTTGAGAGGGAGAGATTGCAAGAGAATGTGAGTAACTATTATTGATCAGAGACAAATCAGATTCGTAAAAATGTCCACTCTTTTAGATTAAACGAACTGTTAAAAAGGCATTTATTTTCTCAAAATTGATTCCTTTACAATTCTTTTTGATGTCGTTTCTAATACTATCACTGTTTCGGAAAAAAAGGTGCTCTGAGAGAGATGAATCGGCGCAAGAAACTCTCCCAGCATTCATTTTTTGCGCTCTTTTTAATAAAATGTACAATATTGTACTGTCATTGTTATTGCTATCAAATTATAGGATTTACGACAGAGCCATTTTTTAATAAAACATTTAAATTTATTTATAGATAATGCCTGAACAGTTGCTGGGACTTTATTATAAAAGTGTATACATTAACCCTTAAGGATATCATGTATCTTATGAAGCCTACTAGAATTAGTTACAAGCAATCTCTTATTTCTAGTGTTATAATAATGAAAATCACTATAAAGAGCAAATTATTAGTTAAAAGTATTGATGACTCTCATCCCTAATCAACCGTAGGTACTCCTCTCTGACCGACTCTAAATTACGTCTTAAAATAAGAGACGAGACGAGCAGGACGTTCAGCTGATGGTAATTGATACGCCCTACCCATCACAATGCAGTGCCGCTCAGGATTCTTGAAAATCCCAAAAATTGTGAGCGGCACTACAATTGCGCTCGTCACCTTGAGACATAAGATGTTAAGTCTCATTTGCGCAGTAATTTCACTAGCTACGGCACCCATCAGACCAAAACACAGTAATATTTACACATTGCTTCACGGCAGAAATAGGCGCCGTTGTCGTACCCATAATCTAGCCGGCTTCCTGTGCAAAAGAGCCTCCCACTGGTGTAAGACGTAGCTTGTCACTTACGTTAAAGTAATAAACCTGGCTTGCTTTCATCGGCTGTTTAGCAGCAAGAGACTCAATGTAGACGTATAAGTTATGAAAGTCGTTAAGTAAATAAATATAAGTTTTGCTTACCGGTTTCTTCCTGCGAAGGCTGTGGACTAACTCTTAAGGCATAGTCAGCATCATCAGTTGCCGCACCGCGCGCCCCACACCAGGGCACGCAGCAACGGAACAACCCTCCTCCGACCACCTTGGTGCCGTCACCACCTCACTATTCAATGCAAGCAACACTTTGAAACACTTCACTTGACACTTTATAACCACCATTCGGTCTCGTCACTCCGTACTTCAAGCACTTGGCACTGAGATATAAGTAAGAAAGCTAGAGATCAGTCTTGAGATTTGGCGAATAAAGAAATAATATGTCTGTCTAAACTTGAACATCGGAAGTTACTTCGTGTGTACTATAATCATTATATTTTCTCTTAATTACATGATTAATTATTATTAACATTTTTATCGACTACAAAGGCAATCAGTTTAACGAAGTTATATATAGATATTATGTAGGCAAAAGTGTCTAAAGCGCTGAACTAAGAATGTTTGGCTTAGCTACGTATGCTAACTACCAACACCTCGAATTAACTATATAAGTAAGGATAATTTGAAGAATTAAAGATATTGATTATAAAAAAAATTGATTTCGATTATAAAATTGATTACGTAAGTGAAACTTTTATTACATAGTCTCAAACTTTTTCGACTGTGTGTTGCATGTCGTGTGACGGTCGGGCGGCGCCTATACTTCGCAGTAGCTGACCGTGTAGTGTATAGATTATTACTCATTTAGTTGGAGACTTAGTCTACTTTTATTATTTCCCAATATCGTTCCAATTTTCCAAGTATAAAATTAAGATTGATAAAGCGATTTTTATACCCTTAATGGAATATTATTCCATAAATTTTTAGTTAAATGTCTATAATGTGAAAAAAAGTTTCACTTTTACCGTGGTTTCATAAAACCTCACGATCCTTTTATTTGTAGTTCATGGTTTTCTATTTGTTTTATATAAATTTAATCTTAAGTAAATTTAAGTATAAAAAAAGCTTTGTTTTCCGTTTACACGAATGTTTCCCATTATCTGAAGTATATTATAACTAGATTGTATTCGTTGGATGCAATTATTAACTGGGACAGTAATCACGACCATCATGTTCACGAAGTATCCTTACACAAACAATGAATTCAAGCTCTAAAGGATGATACATCCAATATACGATAATTTATATTTATACAGTTAATTCTATATTACTTTTCATGAAATAATTTATATTCTTTAAACACGACTCATATAATGAATAAAGTTTATTTGACTTTGACTATAAGCACTTTGAAAATATAAAGTGACAACTTTGTAGTTAGATTTTATTGTGAATTACTTAAAATACTATATTATGCTAGTAGTATTAAATAACAGTCAATCCTAACTATCAGAATTAATATAGAAAGTAATCTTTGATTTTTTTGATTTCAACATAGGAGAAAGTTGAATTTTGTACTTAATAAGCGAATACTGTACAATTTTTTTTTTTTCGAAACAGAGAGATGTGAGCCAGTTTTTATATGACACATATTAATTCAAACATCGAATGGGATTGCATTTGTTTCATCTATATATTTAAATCTTTAAAACGCATGAAAAGAAGGCTTTAAAATATTGTTAAAATATGAAAATTTATACGACGTTTTTATTGCTACGGCATCTGTATTTATTCGTAGCGTTTCGTAGCGTGCATTGTTATACAATATAGCAGTTGATGTTAGAGTAAAAATTAATTACCAACATTAAAGATTACATTTTTGAAACCTTAACAGACAAATTTAAAACCTTACGTGGTGATTGTTTATGGAAATCACCTCAAGTAACCTTTTTAACAGGGGACCCTGGTCCTTAGTGGGGAAGTGAACACTTCATTTAAGGGCTCTATCGGGTTCTAATCATCACAAGTTACAACAATTTATTTCAAATGTTAGATTTTAACGAGAAAAACATATTATATTAAAATTTAATTAAAACATTTTATCAAAATAAAAATCATATTGAAAGTCAAATACTACCCGTTCTGAAATGAAAGCCTCAGACCTGAGAAAAACGAGCGCAATATCCCTTGCGGGGTTCTTCTTTGTCTTATTTTTAATAAAATATCGAGAAAATGTTTATAATTTAAATATCCTTTCAGCGGTGGCTCCATCGCTAATCTATGTTATCACTAAGAATATCCAACAAGACACACTGCCTATCGTAATCTGATTTTTAAAAACACAAAATTCTCAGTAACACTGCGATCGCACTCATCAGTTCTTCATCATTGCACAAGATGTAAAGTTATATTAACCTAGTAATTTTACTAGCTATGGCACCTTTCAAACAGTACTGATTGGGGGCAGAAACAAATACCGCTACGGTACCCATCTAACAATCATCCTGTTAACTCCTTGTTAACATCATAATTGAAATATTTTGATTCAAAATTGAATATGAAATCACTTATTGTAAGTCAAAAACTACTATCCTTTCGATAATGCGTGCCTCAGACCTGAGTAGAATGGGCACAAAAAACTCAGCATAATTATTCCTTGTTTTTTTTTTAATTGAATTTCGATACAATCAAATTTATAATTTGAATAGCCTGACAGCGGTCGCTCCGTTCTCAATTTGTAGTATAATTAAGAAAACCATGTAATACCCTTACCACATTAACGTCTGTTAACAACAGGGAGCATATTTTACGAAAGATTTCTTGATGTTATGAAATATTATTGACAAATTGATAAAAACAGTATTTTTTTTATTATTTACAGAACAACGTCTGTCGGGTCAGCTAGTAATATTATAATTTTGTAATGTATGTGATTCATGTGGCGTCTATAAAATTATTTGAACAAGTAATATACAACTGCTCGCTACGTCATCGTAAACACGGAAGTAACAATGTATAGGAGATTTTAATTTTTATTGATGCTCTACAAAAACTTACATAACAACGAGAGGGGTTTGAACCTTAAATCTAAGCATTTGATCGCCAGTATTACTACATATTATAAAACAAAGTCCTCCGCTGCGTTTGTCTTACTGTCTGCCTGTATGTTCGCGTTAAACTCAAAAACTCATGCATTGATTTTCATGCTGATTTTACCAATAGACCACGTGGTTACTGAGGAAGGTTTAAGTATATAATTTATTATTGTTTTTTATATATTTTTGTATAGATTAACGATATTTGTTCTCGACACCTCCAGTGTCGGGAAAAATGAGTCAGCTGCTTTCAACGAAAACGCTGTATGAACAATTTGAGATATAACAAAATAATGTATGATGGAATTCTAAATCTCATATAGGTCTACAGAAAAGTCAGCGATGGCATAATATGTCTATCTTTAAAGATAACATACTTATCCATTTTAATACTTTGAAAATTTGACAATTATAAAGCGGTTATGTAAAAACTGTTTACACAAATACGATATCAATCTTTGTCATTTTATTACTGCATATTATAAAATCATTCAGACTTACAATTTGTTTCATTTCATAATTCATTAACTTTCATTACACATTTCCGAGTGCTTTAGACTAGGTTATTCCCGAATACTTACATATATTTTTTCTATTAACAGCGTCTGTCGGGTCAGCTAGTATTTATGTTATTATATCTCTGGTGATATACGCTGGTTTAATAAGCGTTAAAATATATTTATTACAAATATTTCCAAGAAAACAAATGGTATTAATAGATTTTTTTAACTCATATACCTTCTATTGGCAAACTATTATAGATGTGAAGCCACGACCTGAGATTCGAACAAAACATACAAAATTTGTTCCGGGTTGGAGTACCGCATCGTTCATAAATTTTGTTTTCAAATTTAATTTGTGTAATTAATCCCAGAAGTGAAGTCTATCACTTTAAAAAATAACAAATTGTTTAAATTTGCAAGAGCGACATCTCAGGTCAATCTCCTAATATGCAAATATTGCGATTGAGGCAGCAACTGTAAAGTAGATCCTGTAGATGAAGCCACAACCTGAGAGTTGAACAAGACATACATGATTTATCAACAATACGTCACTCGAACAGTTGGCTCAGTGGAAGAGCGCTCGCACGGAATGCGAGAGGTCGCGAGTTCGATTCCCGCATCGTCCATAAATTTTGTTTTCAAATTTAATTTGTGTTATCATAGCCGTTTTGATAAATTTTACTTAAAAACATTTAACATCAAAACCAATTTTTTTTTTCAAGTATCCCAATAATTTTTATTCCGACAAGATTTGATAAGATATATACCTTATAATGTGTCAAATAAATGCATATATCATTTTGAAAACACACACTTAATGAGCCTTTCCCGAATGATCCTCATAAATTAATTATTTTCTATATGTTGACAAGAAATCCACTGTAAGAGTTTCCAGCGGTATTTCGATAAAACTACTTCATACACCTTATACAGTTACTTGGACTTCGTCCCAAAGATTCTTATCGCTTCATGGATCTTTCATTCACGCCGTCTGAGCTAAAAGCATGTCATGTACTATAGGTACCAACATCATTGTATTTTACACTCGTATAGTGAGGTGGCACTCTTGGCAAAGTATTTTTTATATATTACTAGCTGACCCAGCAAACGTTGTATTGCCATCATAGTTAAAAACTGTAGTTAATCTACCAATTATAAGTAGCTAAAATTAAGCTAAATTTATTTTTTACCACTTGAGAAAGTTAGAAAGATATAAAGATTCTAATTAGTCATTCATTTTAAACTATTCTATCAATTTGATTTCTTAACGACGGAGGACACGTCAAAGGAAAAACAAAATTGTTGTTTTTGTTTAAATCCAAAAATTTTCATATATATTCACCTTTTAAACCTTCTCTAGACTTCCAAATAATTAAAGACCAAAATTAGCCAAATCGGTCCAGCCGTTATCGAGTTTTAGCAAGACTAACGAACAGCAATTCATTTTTATATATATTGATAGATATAGATGTATCAAAGACAAAATACAATTTGGAATAGCAAAAATTTAAAATTAGGTACAAAATGTTAAGATAGACATATCTAATTGTTATTTCATTCAAGTATTGTATCTTTAAAAGTTGAATCCCATGAGTCAGGGACAACCTATTAAAAATATAAATTAAGTAAGTATTACACGTTTCGGTTACAATTTAGGCTTGCTTGCTCCCGCGATGAACGAGGAGTGAATTGAGCTAACAACAATAGTCCGACAACTTCGTGCGTGACCGTCCCACGGGGTGAAGGAAGTTCATTCCACAGCTTTGTCGAACGTGGAAGAAAGCTCCTTGAAAACCGCACTGTGGAAAGGCCGCCACACATCCAGATGGTGGGGATGATATCCAAACTTGTGGCGTGTCGTGCGAGGGTAGAATTCGGCGGCAGGAATCAGGTGAAACAGGTCTTCGGAACACTCTCCATGTGGTAGAGGACACACAAAGAAGCGATGTTCCTACGCAACGCCAAGTGATCCAGCCGTTCACAGGGTACCGGGTCCCCGACAATTCGAGCTGCGCTGCGCTACACGCGGTCAAATGGATCGAGCTGATACTGGGGTGCGCCAGAACAGAGATGACAGAAATACTCCAGGTCCGGCCAGGACCTGCGCTTTGTACAGCGCTAGAATGTAAGTCGGCTTGAAGTATTGCCGGGCTCTATTTATGACTCCCAGTTTCTTCGAAGCCAATATGGCTTTGCTTTCCAGAAGCCCACCTCCGCTAGCGTCTGTCACCCTGTGGGACGGTCGCGCACGAAGTTTTCAGACTCTAACAACGACATGGCCAACAGTTAGAAGCTGTTGTTCCGATGGTTCCATCGTAAGTTATAGTGTACGAGCTATTTCCGATTACTCGTACTGTATTAGATAATGACCGCTGGGAATAGCTCGGCGAATATTTCTTGCTGGCAAGCGAGTAACTAGTTGTGGGAGTCCAAGAGTGGCGACAAAATAGCTGTTATTTAATCAGTCGCTTACTAGCTGACGGTGGGTAAAGTACCTAAAGAAAAGAAAAACAATGGCGGTGAATTATTATTAGTGAAACCTTTTAATAAGCCCAGTGTATATTTTCATTGTTGTGTATAAATTACTTTGGTTAATTTTTCTTTGACTGACCGCATTCCATAAGCCGATTAGATCCGAGCGGCTTAAAGTTAAAAAATTTCACTTCAAAAATTAATACAATTTTAGCAAATCTGAAGCTTATCCTGAAATTTTTGACAAAAATGATCCTGCCTTTTTGAGTCCATAGGGAACATACATATACATATCTTATTTATTTTTCATGATTAGTTCATGTTCTACACTGTTGCTAGTATACTTATTTAAAAGAGTTTTACTTTTTAATCAAGTTTTGCAAACCTGTTTAAATAAATCAAAATAACATACTTTGTTTTTTTTTCAGAACCCGCCGGTTCTGACTAATTAATTAATTGAATGCAATATCCTCTATCAATATTTATATCTATAAATTTAAATCAAATTAACAGTAAATACGTATAGTAACTTTTACTGATGTATAGTGTTGTGCTTGGTCAGCAGAATTGGTTCAGAAACTAAAATAATTAATTTAAATCAATTGCTCATTTTAAAAAAAAGCTATGATTCCATTCGACAAAATGAATGATGACTCTATTATCTTTTCACTTTGTGTCGATCTTTAACATACAAAATAAACTTTAATGTTCTCATAATGAAAAAAAATATCTCAGATATTTCAAAACATCAAATGTTTTTTAGATTTCAGATTTACAATCGTAAATTATGAATATTAGCCGCTCCCACGGGCAAGCCAAATGAATGTGTAGACTGAAACAAAATATATTTTCATATTTTAATTCAAACAAAAACCGCTCAATAACAATTACTAAACCATCGTGTAAGATATTTAAAAAAAATATATAATGCGATGGTGAGAAAAAAATGTACCTAATGTTCATCATGTTAGAGTGGCTAGGAAAGATTGTTTATCTACAAAAGTAATCAAAACATTAAATTGAATTTCAGATACCCATTTACACTCACAAAATGTCATTAAAGAGAAACAGACCTGGCAAAGAATTATAATAATGTTTAAAAAGCTTTAGTTTACGATTGTACGTATCTTTTCTATGTCGTTAAAATTTCGTCCATATTCGACTTCTTATCAAAAACTTTCTAACTCTGTCTTAGACAAGATATATAGCATTAATATATAATGATACAGTCCATCCCTGGAGACTGAGGAATCTATTCTGATAGTTTAACCTCAATATCAGACAAATAAACAAATCAATTGAATAAATAAACTTGGCGGCATTTTAAAAAGAATGGACATACCTCTTGCATTCATAATAATGTTCACATTTCTTTATAATATTGATAGAAAATGTATTTGTACAAAAAACGTATTTGTCAACACTGCCCTAAAATTATTCCATTTTCGAGTATTTTATTAAACTGGATCACATGACGTCCATATTGTATGTATTGGTGCTACATAAATGGATTTTATTACGTATTTTCGCCAAGTTATATTTGTAGTGAAGTTTTTTAGCACACCTGGAAGCCTAAAATAGATCTTTAGTGGCTGTAAGTTATTAATAGTAAGAGATACGTATTAATATACATGTGGTTGTTAATGTATTTCAAAACAAAATGATTGTGACGACAATATTATACGTTGGTTTTATTCGTTGGCAAAGATCCCAGTCAGAATCATAATTACTATTTATCATACATATATTAATACTGTGAACAACCGCTTGTCGACGCAATTTCAGAATAGAAAATGTGCTGAACTTTTTAATGTAAGATATTGAGATATGTACCTATGGGTCACCTATGGTCGGTTTTTTTTTTATGGAATAGGAGGACAAACGAGCGTACGGGTCACCTGGTGTTAAGTGATCACCGCCGCCCACATTCTCTTGCAACACCAGAGGAATCACAAGAGCGTTGCCGGCCTTTAAGGAAGGTGTACGCGCTTTTTTTGAAGGTACCGATGTCGTATCGTCCCGGAAACACCGTACAGGGAAGCTCATTCCACAAAGTTGTAGTACGAGGAAGAAAGCTCCTTGATAACCGCACTGTAGAGGACCGCCAAACATCCAGATGGTATGGTTCTGCGCAGGACACCTAAAATTGTATGTATTGTATTAAGTAAAATTGATTAGCCAATTTTAAAGAAAACACTTTTTAAAGGATTAAAACGTGTGTAATTGTAATATATATATATATATATATATGTTATAATATGACTTTGTAAACTAAATGCGTCCATGTCCATATAGGCGCAAATAACTGACGGTTTATTCATGTTATCTAAGACGATTCATCTTCAATCAATACAATGAATATCTTTTTTCAATATATATTAATTTGAATTTTTTTTATATTTTTATACTTCAGTTTTATCTCAGATGTCATCTACCATTTGAATCTTTTTGAGTTTACAAATGTATGTAAATAATATCTAACAATGAGTAAATTTATTTGTTATAACACTTACATTAATAATTAATATTGTTCTACTTGTATTACAATAGTACATACTCGTACAGCCGTGAGACAATAAAATGTTATCAATTTAGTGTCAAAGCAGTCAACACAGATTATGTACGCTTCAAGTGAGAGACAAAGGAAGTCTACAATTGACATCTCAGTAAGGCACTAGGTCCACCGCCAGCTATAAACGAGAAGCTAGAAACTGTGATTGAGTTAGCGAGCAACTAGAAGCGAGAATAGTTCAGATAATTTTTGTTGCTGGACAATAGCGAGTGGACGTGTGTGACGGGCGATTACTCGCACTATGATTAAAAAAAAATTAACAAAAAGACAACCGTCTTCAAAAACACTATTCCAAAACAATAGATATAATGCGCACTAAAACGTATAAAAATAATTACGTATTTGTATACAATCTAATTCTAGTTACGATTATTGTTATTTTTGATTTATTACAATGGGACCACACGGAAAGCACCAGCTTTCAAATAAAAAAAGAATTATCAAAATCGGTTCACCCAGTCGAAAGTTCTGAGGTAACACACATAAAAAAAGAACATACCGACGAATTGAGAACCTCCTCCTTTTTTTGAAGTCGGTTAAAATGGGAGTCGGTGAGTGTTTATGACCGCATGCAAGTGTAGTTGAAGACGTAGTTAACTTTAAAAAATTATTATAAGCAAATAAATAAAGTTATATTGACTTTTACAGCGTAATCTTGTTGTAAGATTAAGAAGGGCTCCACGACGCCAAAAATTTATAGATAATATATTACATAGCCTTTGTGTAATAATTTGAGATAACAGAGATTGATAGAGATTGATTGAAAGCTTGATAGATTGATCGGATGGAAAAGAAATACTTAATAAACAATACTAAAACTTTTTGAAAAATTGACTTAATTCTTATTTTTAATGGAGATTTATTCTTTCAAGTGTCAGGATGATACCATAATTTCCTCAAATATTAATATTTGTTGCTAAAAAAATTAAATAATGGAGTACAATGTCTTTAGAATAAGTGCGCCCATATGCTATTCATTCAGGCGAATTGAACTAAAATTTACAAATAAAAGAGACAGAGTTCCGGGAGTCAAACTCTTTTATAGAAAATTTCCTTCTCTTTAAGGATCTTTTTCAAAAATCCTTAAATATAAATAGTTTTGGACTTATTGACGAAAAACTAAATTCTCTTTTTGTGTTAATTTCTTAATAACAGATGCAATTATTTATGTGCTAAAACAAACTTTCGATACATTTTTCCAGACGGCATCCTCAATCGACTAAGCCAACGCTCATGTTTTTAGAAGCTTTATCAAACACTTTTTTGAAATAGACTATTGGCGGGCGGGGTGAACAGTCAGCGATCTACTATGAAATACTTAAGAATGCTGGGAGAGATTCTTGCGCCGCTTCTTCTCTCTCAGAACGCCATTTGTTTCCGAAGCGTCACTAGTATTAGAAATGACATCAAAGAGAATTGTAAAGGAATCAATTTTGAGAAAATAAATGCATTTTAGGCCTTTATGCCTATTTACTACACTCAATATCTGTTGTACGTTTCTTGAGCGAGAAAATAGTTAATAGCTTGTCGCTTTCTCGCCGGCAGTGGAACAAGTGCATTATTACAGACGTAGTGATTGATACATCTTAATAAACTATCTGACCGACAGTCATTGTTCTTAGTAAACCACACTATCCATTGGTGAAAACAGCATGAAAAGGTGCAGAAGTTTTTGAGTTTATCGCGAACAGACAGACAGATACACGCGGCGGAGGACTTTGTTTTATAATATTTAGTAAACTTTGAATTAAACATAGTTAAAGTCCGGTTTTAATGGTATAGGCATTCTATTCTATATACAACAGAAGGAGAAGTGATTAACGGCTCATCTAATCTGATATGATGGTTGATTAGGTTATCCTTTTACCCCACAGTATCACCTGTTTTAGCATTCCTATTTCTTATGACAACAAGGGATGAGACAAGCACACGACGCTCAGCTGATGGTAATTGAAACGCCCTGCCCAACCCGAAAATTCTGGGTGGCACTACAATTGCGCTTGTCACCTTGAAACATAAGATGTTAAGTCTCGCTTGCCTAGTAATTTTACTAGCTACGGCGCCCTTCAGACCGAAACACAATAATACTTACACATTACTGCTTCACGGCTGAAAAAGGCGCCATTGTGGTACCTAGACTATTCTAGCCGACATCTCCCACTGGTAAATGGTACGCCACCCTAGGTATTTACTATTATTTTTATTCCCCGGGGAAGTATAAGGAAAACCATTCATTATATAATATTAATCATAAAATAAAAAGTTATGTTGTGGATTTTGTATTCAAAGTTCCCATAATATTAATAATTTAAGGACCTTGATAGAAACAATGTACGAGACAATAGACAATAAACATAAAACGAAATTGTTATGATCGATCCAGTGGACGAGCTCAAGAAATAGTGAACAACAAATACCTCGCCAGATACAATAATAATCAATTAGTTCTCGTTGAACAATGATTGAGATCAATTGTGCTGACTCTATACAGCGTCATCGTAAAATAATGGCACAATGGCATAAGCGTGCCAAACGAAGCAGCCAATTACTATATTGTCTATGCAATCTAATCATGAATTAACTCATCTATATATAGCTAAGCCACATTTATAACGAGCGGAGTGGATAGACATTGACCTGCTCGAACGAGTGCAATAAAGAGATGGGGGTGGCGGGGATTTAAGGAGTTCAGCAACAAATACACGCAGCCTAGCGATTGTATCAGATTGTATGATATCTTTATATATATAATTCTTCTGTGAGTGTGTATGTCACTGAACTCCTCCTAGACGGCTGAACCGATTTGGATGAAATTTTTTGTGTGAGTTCAAGGGGATTCGAGGATGGTTTAGATTCACAATTGAACTACCTCCTAAACGGCTGGACCGATTTTGATGATATTTTTGTGTGTTCCAGTGAATTTGAGATTGGTGTGTGTCTTCAGGTGGATTCGAGAATGGTTTAGTTTCACAATTAAACTACCTGCTAGACGGCTGGACCGATTTTTATGATTTTTTTGTTTGTTTCAGTGAATTTGAGATTGGTTTAGATTCTCAATTCCGTCCATATTATATAATTCTCCTGCTCATGTGTATGTTAGTGAACTCCTCCTAACGGCTGGACCGGTTTTTCAAATTTAAGACGTGTGTACAGGACAACGTCTTTCGGGTCCACTAGTAATCTTGTAAAAAACGAAAATAGCCGAAATCCACTACGTTTATTTGCTTGCTGTTCGCTTTCAAACTCGGCCGGATTATACTTCGTCGCCATATACTGTAACTACTACTTCAGGCGATATACTATCTCAAATCACTGCACATTTCTTACAAAACTAAATTTCAATTTATACTTAGGCAGTTCCGCCTATTACGTAGTATTTATATCCTCTTTGGTACACACATACCTACAGAAAATTTATATATACAAATAAGAAAATTTATTGAATTAGGCGTTACTTTGCGGAAATCCATAATTATACAAATGATTAAGGTTTTCTTTAGTGTTAATTCCGCCAATATTTGTTTTTAAAAACAATTCGACACGACTGAGAGCCAGTCTCGTGCCAGATTTTGGCGAGACCACACGTCCTGAGGATGCCTCGTGTAGAGGCGAAACACGTGTCGAATTGTTTTTAAATTGGTTTTAACAAATATTGGCGGAATTAACACTAAAGAAAACCTAAATCATTTGTATGTACAAATAAATTTAATTACAAGTAACATAGAGTTTTGATACAGTTTCAATGAATGCAGACATTTGCTAAATAAAGAATTTAGACGAATAATATTTTTGTCTGCCTTTGATTATAGAGTTTTACTAAGCTATATTTTCAGTGTATATGTTTTTATTATTATTTATGTTTGTTTATTTAAATTACAATAATAAACACTCAATCTTTATGAAGCTGGTAAGATTATTATATTTATTACACAGACAACTGTGTATGTTAGCCGCTTAAATTATTAATTACAATTTTACGTACTTAAAAGGAAAAGAACAATTTTCAATTAAACTTTTTACAATATCATATTATCGTTAGCGAAATAGTGTAAAAAGTAAATAACAAATAAATTATCGACTTAACGTTAACAATAACGAGTTTGTGTATTAGTTACTAACTTAGTAACAGATAAAATTATACTAATCATGTTTTTTATAAAAAGTATAAATTCTTTTCTAATTTATTATTTTTACTTAAAACTTAATCTTTCGGAGGTTTCTATGTAAGATTGTTAATGAGTTTGAAGGACGCCACAATTAGTAAGATAACTAGGTCTGTCTTATGTCTGAGAGTGGCGAACGTAATAACGCTCAGATTTTTGGGTTTTTTAAGAATTCTAAATGGAACTGTATTGTAATAATTATTATTTCAGGACAGGCGTATCACTTTCTTATTAGCTGAACGTGCTATTGGTCTCATCCCTATTTTTTAACTTATTAATAACAGTTATGTTGCATTACTAATAATACTTTGTTTTTGTCATACTTTATAGTTTTAATAATAGTTTTGTGTGTAAACATTACTGTGTTTCGGTCTGAAGGGCGCCGCGGCTAGTGAAATTACTGGGCAAATGAGACAATAACATGTAACATAATATTTAAAAAAAATCGTTTGTTTTATGTGGCAATGGCAAGTTTAAATCAAGTTTAATTGTTTTTATTTGTTATTAGTTTAAATTTTGAATCCGAGTTTAACTATTTTTTGTACTTTGTGCTCATAGAGAAATAATAGTTTGTACACCTTCGTGTGACAGGACTGTGTTAGTAGCGCTCTCTGGGTTTCCACGGAAGACCAGAGTTGTGGATTCTTTCGAAACCACAACTATGCTGAGTTGGGGGCCCATTGGCGTCATTATATAATAATTAGATTAGTTTAACTTTAAGAACTATTATCAGAATGAATAATGATTTTTTTTTTCTTCTTCTTTTCTTTCTTTAAAAGGACGTCACAACTAGTAAAATAACTAGGTAAAGGGACTTCACATCTTTATGTTGAAAAGTGACGAACGCAATTATAGTGCCGCTCAGTATTATTGGGTTTTTCAAGAATCCTGAACGGTGTACCATCAGCTGAACGCCTTGCTCCTCTTGTCCCTTATGTTTATTTAAAAAAAGTACTCTTTCATTGTAACCAAAACATTTTTTAAATATATCTATCAATGATTTATGTTGTTTTACATTAAATGAATTATGCTTTTAGCCAAACCAGGCCTTAAAATTCCTAAGACGTTTCATAATAAATACTTTTTTTACTTCATTATACTAGATTGTATCATCGTGGATCGTCTTGTTTACAACGTGCAGAGACAAGAAAAATCTACAAAACAATTGTAATTCTATTTTTAAACCAGCAATTGACGTTACTTTATGCTTTAATTGCGTACATAAAACGTTTTTATTACTGCTCTGAGATTTATATAATAAAATGTGATAGTACAAAGATATATCTAACATCTGCTCAAGTAGACACATGCTCATTTAAACGATATTTTATTAAGCTACCCAAAACAAATATAATGAAATTGACAATATTATTGTAAAAAAAAATAACTGTTTTAAACGGGAAATAAAATTTGAGGATTGTATAAGTTTTTTAGTTTTTATTGGCGCGCGCTTAAGAATCTGTTAAAATATAAATTACTAGCCGACCCGACAGACGTTGTTCTGTACATAATTAATAAAATACATTATTTTTAATTTGCCAATAATATTTCATGATATTAAAAATTATTTCGTAAAATATGCTCCCTGTTTTTATAATGAAATTGTTTCACAGCGGAACTGTTAAACCGTGCGTCAATAAATTCTCTCATAGTAAATATTGTGTCCATACAAAAAAAATATTGGAAATTAAAATAATTATGGATCCCAAATCGAAATAAAAACTATCCTATCTCTCAAGTTGGACGAAACTGCACTCCATGGAGTAATCCCCTTTAAAATCCGTTCATTAGTTCAGGAGTCCATCGCGGACAAACAACGTGTCACATAATTTATATATATTAAGATATTATGGGTTTATACTTATCACAAGTATGTTTTGGTTTTCTTTGTAAAAGTGAGAATATGTTTTTATACAGTTGATGTTATTATAAATTTGAAATATATTTGTACTATCGATATTATATACTTCAAGGCATTGTAAACTTGCATGTTAGCCTAGCCTTTTACTGTTATGTTTTCGGCTCACGAACACACAAAAAAAATTTTACTCAAATAATCTCTCTAAGGTCTGTATTGCCTTTTTTGAAGCTGTCAGTAACGGGATTTTTTTGCAACCAAATAAGTGGATTGTAATAATGAAATAGAATTTTATTTAATGCCATAATTTAAAAAACACTGTTTTTTATAATATCTCAGGTATATAATATCTATTATCAATTTTATCATTTATTATGAACTTCATGAGGTTCTATATAAATATAATAAATGTATTAAATTATATAACAGTACTTATACTGAGATTGAGAATTCGAAACAATCAACAAGTAGTAATCGTGTGTTAGAAATAATATCGCTTAACACAATTTCGTGCATTGCCACGTTCAGGGGAATCTGTGAAATTTGTTTAACATAATTTACCCAATATTAACGCCCGAACACGTAACATGGAAGAGCGCTAACAAATGTATTTAAGCGCGTGATTATTAGATTAACCTGTTATCTTACTAGTATATTTCGAAACGATTATCGCGTCGAATGAAATCATTCATAATACTTATATAAGGCTAAACAAACTTTGTACATTAATGTACCGATAGACCGTATAATCTCTCGTCAACTTACACATGAATAGGAGATTCTGTTGTTGGATTAGATTGAAAGTAAAGTATCACACACTAGTTTTGAGGAACGGATTGTGAAGGTTACGCGGTTGATGTAGGGTCTGGGAGAGCCACTAAGAGTTAGTCAGTGCGGATAGCTTGTACGGACACAGCAAGGACACAGCACGTCAAACAACCGTGCATCTTACGTAGAGCACGACATGATTTGCGGCGCGACGCGGCGCGAACGGCCTCTTCGACGCGAGGGCCGGCGGACCGCGACTGAAAGCGTATTCGCGTATTCACCGCACCTCGCAAACAAGGGCCCGAGCGAGCGAGACACAAATACTTTTCAGTATCGCATGCAACCCACAAAACCCAACCTTGTACCTTTACGTTAACTTACAATTTGCCTTAACAATGCTCGTTTTCGAATACGGTTTTCAAATTTCACCCCGCAGGCTGCTGTCGTAAGAGATAGAGATGCTGTGGTTGCCATAGTCCATATCGAACCTGCGTTGGTCTTGCTGTTTGACCGTGAACATGTTTTACTGTGCTCTCATACCGCCGACCACATTGTTCTCGGGACCGACAGATCTATTCAAAACAACAATATGTGACAGTTGATTTTGTTGTTTTTCTTGTACGTTTGTAACCCCAATTTGCATCAGTTTTAATTGTGAACTAAGAAAATAGACGGAGAACGAGTGGTTCTAATGCATTGGAGCTGTTCCAACAACATTATTTGAAATATATCGCTACATTTTAAACTAAAACAACATATACATTTAACACATGTCTCAAGTTACCATAATTCAGCTAAAAAAAATAATAAATTTACCTACAAGAAACTGTTATTTAGATTAGATTATTAGACAAGAAAGATATTAAAGTTTTTAGAGTGTTCTAAACGTATTCCAGTGTTTTTTGGCAAATATTTTATGTAAAGGAGGACCAAATTAAATTAAAACTAAATAATAACAAAATTGAATTCAAAAGACCAACTGCAGCTCATTCTTAGTAGAAACAGAGTAGAGGTTACACTTAAATTTTAAAAAATATCTGTTACTATAATTTTAAATAAGAACAATATACAGGTGTCCCAAAGTTATGGGACATGAAGGGAAAGTACCTTAAATATCGTAGATAGGGTATTTTACTGAAAGAAGACTTTATGTTATTTTGAAAATTTAGTAATTCTGCATTCAAAGATTTTCTAAAAAAAACTTGCCTCGTCTGGGAATCGAACCGACTTAAATATAAAAAAAACCCCTACTTTTATGATATTATGTAGATATGAGTAAGTAGTCAATTAAGTGGGTATTTTTTTGTAAATTAATTAATTAAATGTTCAAAATGTGATCCCTCCTGTCTTACGCAAATCGCCAATCTTTAAATGAGTCCGCTGCCTTTTGATTTTCTTATTTTATGGTGAATACTCGATATGGCACAATTCTGTTGTAACTCGACCACCTTCTCGTATCGCTTTCAAACTAAAAACTATGCTATAAAGTATTTGAATTATGAAGTGGGTACTTATTTACGAATAATCAATGCTATCTATGGATGCTATCTCTACTTTTCGGACGTCGTCGTTGGCAATAAATTTTTGAGTCAAATTTCAAGAAAGTTGAAACATTTTACGTTGCTCCTTTCTTTTAAACTATTTTACTTAAGAAGAGTTATTAGTGTTTGGCCATTCTTTCGATTGGCATCATAAAAGTAGGGGTGTTTTTTCTATATGTAAGTCGGTTCGAGTCCCGGACGAGGCAAGTAATTTTTAGAAAATCTTTGAATGCAGAATTACTAACTTTTAAAAATAACACAAAGTCTTCTTTCAGTACAATACCCTATCTACGATATTTAAGGTACTTTCCCTTCATGTCCCATAACTTTGGGACGCCCTATATAGATACTTACCCTTCAATTTCAAAGCCCAATCGTAACTAAACACCTTAAAATAGAATGTTGATAGAATACATAGTGTAAATTAAATCCTTAGACTTAAATAGACCAACATATAGACAATCTGACAACCCATTAATGAGTTAACAATTTCAATTAATAATAATAATAATCTAATGCCAAAAGTGGCTGATAGTTTACGGCATCTCAATTAAAATTAATTACAGAAACAATAGATGCATTTCCTTTTTATCTTGCTGTATCTACGTTAGAGATGTTTTTCTCTCATGCACTCTGTTTGTTTACACGCTGGTATATTGTGATTGGTGTCTATAAAATAGAAATATATTTATTTACCATAGGGAGTGACAATAACACAGATAACATTATACCGTTAAAGCTACCAGTGGGAGGCTCAATTACAAGGTGGTATCAATTACCACCAGCTGAAAGTCCTACTCTTATTGTCACTTAATGATATTTATATTGCAAAAACACTTAATGATTAAGTCTAACTTACGAAATGTTTGTAAAACAAACATTCATATTTACTAGCGCCTACATATATCTCTCAATGACTTATTTATTTTAAAACAAACATAAGCCGACTGTAATATAAAATTTGACTATTCCATTGAGAGTCTTTTATTCGTTATTCGGGGGAACGTATCCTTTCGAAAGAAAAATAGCATTCGTGTACATTTTGGCTCGGATCTCATAAAGACTCGATATATGGAAACTATTGGGGATTTTATGCTCCCTTTTACACTAACGGAAGGTCGTAGATACGATTCACTAAGCACATTTAGAAATATCCTTCATTTATAACAATTTCTTAACATACCAGTTACCCCGCTCCTTTGCACAGGATGCCGGCTAGATTATGGGTACCACAACGGCGCCTTTTTCTGCCGTGAAGCAGTTATGTGTAAATATTACTGTGTTTCGGTCTGAAGGGCGCCGTAGCTAATGAAATTACTGGGCAAATCAGACTTGACATCTTACGTCGCAAGGTGAAGAGCGCAGTTGTAGTGCCGCTCAGAATTTTTAGGTCTTTCCATCATCTTGAGCGGCACTGCATTGTAATGGGCAGGGCGCATCAATTATCATCAGCTGAACGTCCTGCTCGTCTTATCCCTTATTTTCATAAAAGAAAAGAAGGAAAGGACTTGACAATATGAACATCGTAAGTAATTTTTAACAATTTTTTTCACACTCAATATTCTAATATCACTTTTTTAATAATGAGAATACGAAATTTAATATGAATAATATTCTTAATAATATCATAAACTGGGAATAGAGCGAAAGCCCTCAGGCTATTAGATTATAAATTGTATTGAACGATTACATATTATAAAATTGTAACGAAATTAAAAAAAGCCCGCTGTGTTTCTTGTGCTCGATCTTCTCAGGTCTGATGCATTTTACTTGTATTTCGAATGGGTGGTAGTTTTTGACGTTCGCTAAGTGAATTTTTTAGGGTTCCGTAGCCAAATGGCAAAAAACGGAACCCTTATAGATTCGTCATGTCAGTCTTTTTTTTTTATAGAATAGGAGGACAAACGAGCGTACGGGTCACCTGGTGTTAAGTGATCACCGCCGCCCACATTCTCTTGCAACACCAGAGGAATCACAAGAGCGTTGCCGGCCTTTAAGAAAGATGTACGCGCCTTTTTTTTGAAGGTACCCATGTCGTATCATCCCGGAAACACCGCTCAAGGAAGCTCATTCCACAGCTTTGTAGTACGTGGAAGAAAGCTCCTTGAAAACCGCACTGTGGAGGACCGCCACACATCCAGATGGTGGAGATGATATCCTAACTTATGGCGTGTCGTGTGAAGGTGGAATTCGACGGCAGGTATCAGGTTGAACAGCTCTTCGGAACACTCCCCGTGATAAATACGGTAGAAGACACACAATGAAGTGACTTCTCTACGTAACGCCAAGTGATCTTGCACAGAGCACTGGGTCCCCGACAATTCGAGCTGCTCTGCGTTGCACGCTGTCAAATGGATCGAGCTGATACTGGGGTGCGCCAGACCAGAGATGACAGCAATACTCCATGTGTGGCCGGACCTGCGCTATGTAGAGCGCTAGAATGTGGGCCGGCTTGAAGTATTGCCGTGCTCTATTGATGACGCCCAGCTTTTTCGAAGCTAATTTGGCTTTGCCCTCCAGATGGCCACTGTCTGTCCGTGTATGCATCTGCCACTTTTTTCCAAAACTATAAGAACAATACTGTTGAAACTTGGTTAGTAGATGTATTCTGTGAACCGCATTATTTTTTTTTCTCTAAAATAGAAAAAAAAAACAATAAATTTTGGGGGTTCCCCATACTTTATACAAAACTGAAATACAAATATTTTTTTTTTCATCAAACTGACACGTGTGGGGTGGGGTATCTATGGATAGGTCAGTGGGAAAATGTGTCCCCCCCCCTGTAACTACTAAAATAAGAGAATGATAAAACTAAAAAAATATATGATGTACATTACCAAGCAACCTGCTTCCACCAAAAATAGGTTTGAACGAGATCTAGTAAGTAGTTCTTTTTAAGACATATTGCACCGTCTGATTTTGAGCAAAGATATATCTAAAAAGGTTTAAAAGCTGAATAAATATGAAAATGCTTGGAATTAAATAATAATAACAATTTTGTTTTTCCTTTGATGTGTCGTCCGATATTTGTTTTGTATGGACATATTTTCTATGAGAGAATTTATTGACGCACGGTTTGACTAGGAGCATATTTTACGAAACAATTCTTAATGTTATGATATATTATTGATAAATCATTATTTATTTATTATTATTATTGAAAAAAATATTTTATTTATTATATACAGAACAGCGTCTGTCGGGTCAACTAACTGACTGTAGTATAATAAAATCTTATATCTCTTTAATCTCCTCCGGAACGGCTTATATGCATATTCATTAGGTCTCAGAATCGGCTACTATATATTTTTATCCCCCTAAATGTTTTTATTTTAATTTTTTGACAATTTTTTTTTTATTTTTATTTTATTATGATTCAGCATTGAAAAATACATACAAATTTAAATTTTTGCTCTTCTAGGATTTACAACTATTTTTATATCACGATTTTTATATTATTGTGTTCCATCCACCAAACCGATATAGGGTTGCAAGATGGTAATCGAATACAATAATTGTAGTACGATATATTTGGTAGGTCTGAGAATCGGTTGCATCAAAATATTAATAATTGATTTTTTTAAATATTTTATATGGCAATACGACGTTTGCTGGGTCAGCTAGTAAATAACATAAAAAATAATAAAAATAACATTCAAAAACGGTTATAACTGAATTTCAACACAAAAAAACATTTTTTTATACGCAAAATATCGAGGTACGTAAATATTCGAGATCTAAAGTCTTTTACAGTTTTTATTTTATTTAAATTAAGATGAATAGAAATACTTGTGTATGAATGTTTGTTTCCGAGTCATGGATGTTTATATTATGTATTTATATATGTTTAAGTAAATATATTGTACTAGCTGACCCGGCAGACTTCGTACTGCCACAATCGATAAATAAAAGACCTAAACTTTATAAAACAAATAAAAATAAATGCTCGGTATGAATGAAATTTTATTATTAATTTTGATTAATTACACATGATGTTGCTAACTTATAAAACAGAGATTTCCTGAAATACTGGCTATTTAAATAAGGATTCAATTTGATATTGACAGACACACACAGTTATGATACTCAGTAATCAATTTAAAGCTTTCTGATAAACTATATTTTTTGTTTTGATTAGTTCAGAAATTTAATTTTTTGACAAAACGTAAGACTTATCAATCTACATAAAAATAATTTAATTGATAGTTAACAGCTGTAGTTAATCTACCAACTACTATATACTATAGTAACTAAAATTAAGTTAATTTTTTATCTCCTGAGAAATTTAGAAAGATATAAAAATTCTAATTAGTTAATCGTTACTTTGATTTCTGAACGACGGGGGACACATCAACGTAAAATCAAAATAGTTGTTTTTATTTCATTCCGAGCATTTTCATATTTATTCACATTTTAAACCTTCTCTGGACTTCCACAAATAATTCAAGACCAAAGTTAGCCAAATCGGTCCAGCCGTTCTGGAGTTTTAACGAGACTAACGAACAGCAATTCATTTTTATATATATAGATTAAATATATCATTATATAGTACGGGCTATGCCTATTTTGGGGCAAGATAATTTGTGTAGAAGTCTGTCAGTAAATAAAAAATAAAAAATAAATTATAGAAGTGCTTCAAGTAATTCAGATGACAGCTCTCGATATTAACCCATCAAGCAGGTTTATATCACGCCTGCCGTCACAGGGCTTTGATATTAAATTGGAAACATGTGTACCAAGCAGGATCTAAATGCAAATTGAGTTCTTTACGAGTGTCAATTACTTTGGTATATCTAAGCGACCCAAATGAGATTAATTCAAGATACAAGTTTATATAAAAAGAGATAAATTTATAATTATTCTAGGAGTACAATAGGATACAAATGGGTTCAATTTTCAGGCAAGATTTGTGTAAAAGTGTGTCAATATTATATTATTATTATTATACTAGCTGACCCAACAAACGTTTGCCGATATTAAAATCGCGATACAAAAGTAACTGTTGATCGTAGATGAGTGAAAAATTGAAGTTGTATGTATTTTTAATGCTGACTCATAATCAAACAAATTTAAAAAAAAATTGGCGTGGACCACCCTTAACATTTAGGGGGATGGAAAGTAGATGTTGTCCGATTCTCAGACCTACCCAATATGAACTCAAAATTTCATGAGAATAGATCAACCGCGACAGGAGAATTTTATATATTAGATTATTATATTATACATAAAAGATTGAAAGGCCAGCGAACTTACTTTGAACATCTAGTAAATTATCCTAAGACTTAGTGATAATCTATTCATACACAGTATAATCAGGTGGATGTGTTCATTTTGTTAGTTTGTTCAAGGTAACTCATATATTATAACGTTAATCTCGGTCACGGACGAGTAAAAAAAGAAGGACTCCGCGCCGTGATATTAGCAAGTGAAGCACCGTTATGCTAGTGTGTGTGCGGTACGGGGAATACTAGTTACACAATTATTTCTCCCTTAAATAATCATATATGACCACAAATACTTACGTTTTTACACTTTTTCAGAACGCACAACGGCATTTTTATTAAAATATTTTATTGAGACGCAAACTGATCTGTCACAGACGATGACTATTCTCATTCTTCATTCTCATTATAATGGCCGCCTATCGGCCTGTAGTAGTGTAAGTGTATGCGTGGGGCTATGTAATTAGTATTTACATGTTAATCGTCTTGTTTTGGTGCTACACTGTTATGTAAGGTGACACGGAGTCCTTATTTTTTTACTAGTCCGTGATCTCGGTGCCCTCATTTGTATTATTCTATAATTTATGAATAGCATTCAGAACATATGAGATTCATCTTATCACTACATATTATAAAACAAAGTCCTCTGCCGCGTCTGTCTGTCTGCTCGTGATAAACCCGAAAACTACTGCACAGATTTTCATGTTGTTTTCGTGGAAAGCGTGGTTTTTGCCTAGATTTGTGAATACATTAACGATGTTTGTTGGAGATGTCGGAAAAAATACGCCGTCTGGGAGCTTTCAACGAAAACTCTGTCTAAATCCTTTGAGATATAACAAAAGTGTTGAGGGCATATGTCTATCTCGTAAGGATAACATACTATATCCATTTTAATACTTAAAAAAACAGGCAATTATAAAATGGTATTGTAAGAGCTGCTTACTCAAATACTATATCAATCCTTATCATTTTATTACTACATAATATTAAATTATTTAGAAATACGTCTCCGTTTCATTTTTAACTCATTAACTTTGCTTGCATATTTTCAATGGCTTATGACTACATTATTCCCGAATACTTGTTTTTTTTTTTATTGACAGAACAGCGTCGGTCGGGTCAACTATTTATTTATAAATTAGGCAATTTAAAATAAGGGAACCAATACGTTAGAATTCATCGGACCCAATAATTGAAAAATCTTATTGGAGATTTTTTTAATTTTTTGATATTTTTTTATTTTTTGATTAGATCCTTACCTCACAGTAAGGGATAGTAAAACATCGTTTCTTAAAGAAAGTACAGGGTGGTCCAAAAGTCTGTTAACATTTGAATCGGTTGCCGCGTCTAGCAGCGGCAGCGGAGGGGGGTGAAAGGGTTACGCATTGCAAGAGTGGCCAATGGGAATTTAGTACCATGGCGTTGTTCAGCGGCAGTCAACGTGCGTTTTGTGTACACGATTACTATCGAAACAACGATTCTGCGACCTTAGCTCAACGAATGTTGTGCAATCATTACAAGAGACGACACAAAAATCAAGCTCCATCAGGTGTGTTAATTAAAAAATGGGTGCTCAAGTTTGAGAAGACGGGTTCAACAATGGATTTACCTCGATCTGGCCGGCCTAGAACGTCGAGGGACCCCGAAAACGTGAAGTGAGTTAAATCGTCTGTTCGTGACCAACCTGGACTTTCAACTCGAAAGCGGTCTGCTGTCCTTAACGTGCCAAGATAATGATGTATTAAACCGCATTCTCAAGAAAGATTTAAGTCTACATTCCTATAAAATCTAAATGGTGCACGAATTAAGGCCTCAGGACCATGCCACTAGGTTGCAGTTTGCGAACGAAATGGTAGAGCGATTCACCAGTTTTACAAACATTTTTTTCTCAACGAGGCACACTTCCACCTAAATGGGCATGTTAATAGACAAAATTGTCGTTATTGGAGTGACACTATGTCATGGTGATCAAAAACCCCTGCATTCCAGCCAACCAACCCAGTAACTCTTGACGAATTAAAGGACAGAAATTCGTATTCGCACAGAAATCCAAAACATCTAAACAGAAACATGTAAAGCTGTTATCGAAAATTTCCGCTCTAGATTGCAGCAATGCCAGAATAATGAAGGATTGCATATGGATGATGTGATTTTTAAGAAATAAATTCCCCTTTTGTTTACTATCGAAAACAATAAACAATTTTGATCTACTGTAATTAGTTTTGTTTTAATCATCATTCCAATTATAAACAGACTTTTAGTCCACCCTGTATTTACTGGTCGTTTAAACATATTTTCCAATAGAGTTTGATTTCGGCCACACCAACGAAAACAAATATTAACAAAAACTCTCACTGCTAGTATAAATTACTAAATGCGTAGGATTGTAAGTATGATGGCCGAATGCAAAAATATCTCGCTTTAAAGATAATGAAGCTATGAATAATTTTCGCAGACAGCATCAATTTAATCAGTGTCTCGTTCTGGCATCTGACGTTGAATTAACAAAATCCAGTCAAAAGCAGATTTAACCGTCTCTCCATCGTCAACATCAGTGACAGCTACATCAATCCAAATTTAGGCCAACTACTGAGTTAGATCCTTTAATAAAACAAAAGAGCATCGGTGGATCCATGTACGTTTACTCGACACTTTTTACGGTCGGCACTGCTTTTGTGATTCTTCTGGATAAGATAGTATGGGCCACGGTAAACACTTTAATGAAAAACATCTCTCTGGCGAACAGATATATTAAGACTTATCAGTACATCTTTCAGCAATTGAAACATTTTGTTATGCTTTTTAAAGTGATTACTTCCAGGATTAATACACAAATAAAATTTGAAAACAAAATTATAAGAACGATGCGGTACTCGAGCTCTCGCATTCCGTGCGAGTGCTCTGCCAATTGAGCTAACCGTTCAAGTGACGTAACGTCATAAGATCTTGTATGCTTTGTTCAACTCTCAGGTTGTGACTCCATCTACAGGATCTACTTTACAGTTGATAGCCTGCTCAACCCCAATAATTGCATATTAGGAGATTGACTTGAATGTCGCTCTTATAAATCTAAGCAATCGTTTATATTTTTTTTTAATTTAACAACATATCTTAACATACTTTATCAACGGAAGATGTTCAGTTGTCATATTATTGTGTATGTTAAATTTAACCGTAAAATGTTAATATTCCTTTTGTATGTAGGAAATTCTTTGAGCAATTTTCGGTGGGAAAAATTAAATGACGCATGTCCTGCATGCAAAAATGTAAATGTATTTATATAGCTATATAAACAGTTATAAATGAAAAATTAATTAAAAAAAATAGTCCAGTGGTCAGAGACCCGCTTTCTCCTGGACTCGAATTTCGGTAGGTGCAAACATTTATATTATAAATATGTATTTTTCCAAGTCATAATATATGCTATGCCAAGTTTTGGCCAATTTTTGTATAGTGTGTGTTACCTCTCATCTAGGAAGCACCGGTTAAATCCCCAGCATATACCAATGTGTCCTATTTTTAACCGACTTCAAAAAAGGTGGAAGTTCTCAATTTGTCGGTATGTTTTTTTTATGTTTGTTACCTCAGAACTTTCGACTGAGTAAACCTATTTTGATAATTCTTTTATTATTTGAAAGCTGGTGCTTCCTGTGCGGTCCTATTTTTTGGTGTCGGTGTCAGCCAAGGTAGGTTTGTAACTAAATACATAGTTATGAGTGAGATGTGCTTGAGTCGCACGCGCGACGTGAGGCGAGAAGCGAGAGCGGCGCCGCGGCGGGAAGACATTTATTCCAAAAATAACAATTATCGTAACTAGAATTAGATTGTATAAAAATACGCAATTATTTTTTTATTTTTTATTGCATATATATATCCATTGCTTTGAAATAGTGTTATTGAAGTCGGTTGTTTTTTTTTGTTAAGAAAATTTACGAATTTATATGTACAAATACTTGTATTTCCAACTATTTAATATGTGGCTTAGTAGTTGAATAAAATCGCTTCAACAAACTAAAAACACAGTCAAATAACTTCACTAAATCTCTGTTTACAAAGAACAAAACATGATGAAGTCGAGTGAGGTATTAACAGGTGTTGTTATATCGTAACGCATATTATCAGATGCATGCTCCACTTATCTTCAGTCAATTTGCACGCCAAATCGATCACTATTTATACCACAATCTACGAAGCCAATAGCCATCTGTTCTAAATTTTTGCTTTAATTTCATATCGATATCTATTTTGATCTAATGTAACGTCATTAATAATTTCGACTATGATATGGGGACATGTCCAGGCACACAATCGAATGTACCGTTTGCAAGCTAAGGACCACTTGCTGACGTCACGCCTAAGTTAATTTGATAAAGATCTGCCCCAATTCCAAACTGCGAAAATAATAGTTACAATTACCGACGAGTTTAAATCAAGTTTAACGTTTACAGAAACGCTGACTTTAACATTGACTGTAGAATGTGTTGCACCATCATATTCCTTGGCAAAGTTAAAGTTAAGAAGTGATATATCATCGTAATTTTAAAGGAAATCATGAAAGGAATTGAAAAAAATATGGTTTCCAGCTCTCAGTCAACTGCAACATTAGGGTTGCCAGCTGGTGTAAACAGGTATACCTACTAGTGTTGATTATTTAGAGTCACCAGTTTTTTTACATACAATTAGGGTTTTATATTTACTATTCACGATAAACCATGGATGTCAGTTAAAATGTGGTCATTTCAAAATAATTTTATCAAAAAAACACATACTTAACCGCAGAATTAAGCAGTGGAATCATGTGCCATCTAACTTACATAGGTTCAGCTTTTGTAAAATCATTTGTTGGTTATGATATTTTCAAATAAACTTTCCCATTTTTTCATCTATTAAATAATTCGATGCAGTTAAACAATTTGTTATGTTTTAAAGTGATAATCCACTTTAACTTCACCAACTTAATTACAGCTATACTACTAGCCTATCAAGTCAATATCAAATATATATTTAAACTTTTGACAGCTCACTATTTAACATTGACAATAGCTTTAACCGACGAATATTTGACGGTTACGGTTAACAATTAAATTTATGACGGTATCTAAAAATTGTCAAATGGTGCTTTTTTAGCTTTAACGGTCATTTAACATGTATATGCTATTGCTATATATATGCTATATATATTAGCAACTACTCGTCGAGACACAATAATTTTCTCTGCAAACTGGAGCTCCGTATCGCTCTCTTAAGTACAAAACACTCATAATATACATTTAATAGAAGCTGTTAATACTAGCCTTTACCGGCGACTTCGTCCGCGTTGAATAGTTACTTTGGGCATTCATTTTTTTATTTTTAGGATACTTTTCAAATAATACACATACAAACTGCTCTTCTATGATACATCGCATATCCCTTGTCAACGTGGACAGTCTCTTTAATAGTATTTCCCTGTGAACTTTAATCTCCTATTTCATCCCCATGTAGGTCAAAGTTTCTAAAATGCTCGAACAAATGTTTATAAATTATTTCTTATCAAGTGCCTAAATACAAAGTTTCATGGTTTTATCTACGATAATGACGAATTTCCATACAAACTGCCATCCCCTATTTCAACCCCTCCATTATTTTTTTTTGCAATAAAAGGTAGCCTATGTTCTTTTTCAAGCTCTGTACTATCTCTTTATTCAATTTTATCAAAATTGGTTCGGTGATTTATGAGTGAAAGGGTAACAAACAGTGTAATAAAAAGCGAACTTACGTTCACATTTATAATATTAGTATGATATAAATGATATCAATTTTAACATAATGTAGGTATACATTATGTTAAAATAGAGCAATTGCAAAAATTCATTAAAAAACCCTGCTTAATAATTGAGCACAGGTAAGGTTAGATGAATTTGAAAGTAATTTTTCAAAGGCAAAGTATAACCTTTCTGTAGATTGGCTAAATTAATGCCTACGCTGAAGTTTTAAGAAAACAAAGAAGTAATTTGCATAAAAATTCATGTTGAATTTGGTTTATTTTAAAATTATGTACCATCTAACTTACATAGGTTCAGCTTTTGTAAAATCATTTGTTGGTTATGATATTTTCAAATAAACTTTCCCATTTTTTCATCTATTAAATAATTCGATGCAGTTAAACAATTTGTTATGTTTTAAAGTGATAATCCACTTTAACTTCACCAACTTAATTACACAAATTAAATTTATGAACAATCTGGACCTGAACCCGTGGGAAAGCTCTTCCAACTCAACAGTAAAGTAGATTATGTAGATGAAACGCCAACCGTTCGAGTGACGTATCGTTGATAAATCTTGTATGCCTTTTTCAACTCTCAGGTTGTGGCTTCATCTAGAGGATCTACTTTACAATTGATAGATATTAACCAATTTGTATCAAATTTTGTGGCCATATCGGGTAGGTCTGAGAATCGGCCAACATCTATTTTTCATATAAAGTATGACCTCCTGTAACCCACCCCTAAATATATTTTTTTTCTTGATCTACTACCACATTTGTGTCTTCTACCACACTTATCACGGAGAGTGTTCTGAAGAGCTGTGTCACGTGAATCCTGATGCCGAATTCCTTCTTCATACGACACGCCAGAAATAAGGATATCGTCTGGATCTGTGGCGGTCCTACCACGCTTTTCAAGGCGCTTTCGTCCACGTAATACAAAGCTGAGGAATGAGCTTTCTTGTGCGTCATTATACGACATTACCTTCAAAAAAAGCGCGTACACCTTTCTTAAAGGCGGGCAACGCTCCTGTGATTCCTCTGGTGTTGCAAGAGAATGTTTGCGGCTTTGAACACTTAACACCAGGTGACCCTTACGCTCGTTTGTCTTCCTTTTCCATAAAGAAATAACTATAACTACAAATAACATTTGAAAACAAAATTTATGAACGATGCGGGACTCAAGCCCACAACCTCTCGAATTTCGTGTGAGCACTCTTCCAATGTTGCAGGAGGTTCTCAATTCGTCGGATTTTTTTTTTTATGTTTGTTACCTCAGAACTTTCGACTGGGTGAACCGATTATGATATTTTTTTTATTTGAAAGCTGGTGTTTCCCGTGTGGTCCTATTGCCTAATTTGGTCCAGATCTGTCACTGGCATCCATGAGAATACCATAAAATTCAAAATTTGCTATAATCGTAACTACAATTAGATTGTATAAAATACGCAATTATTTGTACACATTTTAGTGCATGATCTATTGTTTTAGAATAGTGTTTTTGAAATGATTAGAGATAAATCTTAGCGGAATTTATACTCAAGACTAATCACAATATTTGAATAATTATAGATATCCGCAAAATAACGCCTAATTAAATAAATTTGCAGATTTTATTTCAAAATTACCTTAACTGATTTTATTATAAGATTATTTTTAACGCGCAACCACGGGTTAGGAATTTCATTATGGAAAAATCGTGACCGCAAACTTAACTGCAAACAACGTGACTAAAATGCTGATGAAAATACCTGAAGCTGTTATTTCCTTTTTCAGAAAATGTCTATAAAATTATAATTATCTTGAAGCCGCCATCTGAAATTTACAATTATAATCCATAGTAATATTATAAATATGAATGTAAATTTGTTTGTTACGCTTTCACGCCTAAACCAAACTATCTTGCATCATCAGAGGAATGACATGAGACCTACCCTTTTATGTACCTGAAATACCGAGCAAGGAAGTTGATTCCATACTTTTGTTTATTATGGAAGAACGCCACAAATCGAAAAATGCACGCACTATTCGCATCACTATGCGAATGTAGAATTCGTTGGCAGAAATTATTTCACTCAGAAGAGCTGTTCATTCCCGAGATTAAGGCAAATACGACACACAAAAAATCAACGTATCCAAGAAGCGAGAAACGATCGTTCATTCGTTCGTTGTTTGATCATAGAAAATTGTGTTTAAGTTAGTTCTGCGTTGAACGCTTTGAATGATTGATCTGATACTGGGATGCACCAGACTACAAGTAAGAGACGTATACTAGCTTTTCAAGATGGACATTTGCCCACCACAGGATGGACCGATGCTCTGGCCAAGATCGCTAAAATAGGTCGGAGGAGGGCATTGCAGGAACGATCTTCGTAGAGATCTTTGTCCAGCAATGGAAGTTTTCCTTCTGAAGGTATGATGGTGATGATTTTCGTCATTATCTTACGTACAATAGGATTTCAAACGACGAACAAATGAACGACGTATTTGTATACAATCTAATTAATTAATCTAATTATTTAATCTAACATCGAATATTATTATTTTTGAAATCGGTGTCCTCCCGCCGCGGCCCCACTCTCCAAAAATAACAATAATCGTAACTAGAATTAGATTATATAAAAAAGCAATTATTTTCATACTTTTAAGTGCATATTACATGTATTGTTTTGATAAAATAGGATCCATCAAAAGCGTTGTGAAACTCATTTTTACGAAATCTTTCTATAGCCAAATTTTAAGATGTCATTCCGTAAGAAACCTCGAAGAGACAATCGGCTGAATGAGCGAAAGGACAGACTCGGGTAGCTTTGGGACATGAATGGATCTGTTTAGATCCTTTGAGAACTATGTCCATAAAACTTTACGTGGAATATATAAAGGGAAAATATTCATAGCTTTCAACAAAGCTCTCTAAACTTGAGAACATTCAACGCTACTTCCAACATTGCAATTTTATGTCGCACTTAGTTATTTTCTTTTTTATGTAAAGTAATCTTATATTTAAACTGGTATGTTTACACAAATAAAATTTGAAAACAAAATTTTATGAACGATGCACGACTCGAACCCGCGACTTCTCGCGTTCCGTGCGAGCGCCCTTTCCAACTCAGCCAGCCGTTCGACGTGTCGTTGATAAAATCTTTTATGTTTCGTTCAACTCTCATCTTTGTTTAACTGATATATTTAAACAATAAAAATGACAGGTATTATGTATTATACTACAAAAATCAAAACGACAACCTTACCTAATTGATTTGTCAAATTTTCATGGATATTTTCAAAACAGACATTAACATTTATACAGAACAGAAAAAACTAGTACGAGTAGAAGTGGCATCATGTCAGTTTACTATGGAAACCGATGTCACCAAATTCACACATTTATCTATTAAATATATAATACACACACTTAATTCCTGCTTTATGATAGGCTTAAATTCACAATCATGAAAAGACGTAACTACAAAATTATTTACATCAATTTCAAACTTAATACAATTATGCTTATCTCATATCAAGCGATTATGACAACCTCATAACTATTTTTCTTAAATTGCGAAAAATATCATATAAAAACTTGAACTAATAGGAACTCTGTAACCATAGATTTGACTTCTGTCAAAATACCTAGTGTTGTACGAAGAAGAATGAACATATCGATAAGTTAGTGAAAACTACAAGTGATGTAATCAGGGTTGATAAAGTATATTACCGATAAAGTACGTCGTAAGCTAAAATAATAAAAGGCCAATATTTATTTTAAGTATAGTTTTGTTTAAAAGGATGGGTATTTATGAAATAGCTAAATTCAAATAAAATCAAAAGACAACGTACACGAATAGTCTTGGAAAGTTACAATACCAATATTATATTTACCTGGGAAGCAATACACCCATAAAAAATAAGTTTTTTATAAGTATTCATCGTTATTATGTATAAACCCAGGGGCCAGTAAGACATGAGATTATATAAACCGTATTGCTTCCATATTTAATGCGCGTGCGGAAAGAAAATTTTCAAAACAAGCAGTAACGAATGATTAATAAAAAGTGAAGCTATAAGTACTGATGAAGTATTAATAATATTGTTAGTCATATGTTGTACGATATTTTATACTATGCTGAACATATTGTTGCGTAGCAATGCTTTGACGTATATGACGAGTGTTGTCAAATTTCATATCGTGCAACAACGTAAATGACGAGAGTTGTCGAACTTGAGACATTTCAACACCTCCGTCAGAAATACGCTGAGTATTTCTGACGGAGCTGTTGGAAAAGTGTTTACTTTAGACGCTGTAGACCCGGGTTCGATACACCTACAAGTGTATGGATTTTTTTGTGTTTTGTAAAGTTAATGGAAATTTTTATTAAGTTCAAGATCAAATCGAACAGGATAAAGAGGATGGAAAATGTGTAAGCAGGATAACAATAGTGAAAAGAAATTTCTAGTATAATTTAAATTTAAAGATGGAATGGGGTAATCAATTTGAAAATAGAACAGATCCGGGGGTATATAAGCCGTACTAAGCGTGGCCTACGGCAGTTCTAGTTCTGACTCAAAAGTTTTAAGGAAGAAGAAGAAGAAAAGAAGAAGTAGTGAATAGTGCCAAGTGATCCAGGTGAAGAAGAAGAAGAAGATAGAAGAGACTTAGTGTTCGGTGCGGTGTGATGCGTTGAAGGTACCGCCACTCACAAGAGGAACAGTGGCAGACCGGCGAAGTGCAAGTTCAGAAAAAGTGAACGCAAATAAAGGCTCGTTCCTATAAGGACATTTGTGAATAAGAAGAACTCTCACAAAAACTAAGGAACGATTTTACTGGTTGCATTGCCGTAATGATGTGGAAGACTGGTGCCGTAAATGTAAGAGTTGTGCAGCTGTCAAAGGACCTCAGAGCCAGAGCAGAGGAGCTATGAAGTTGTATAATGTTGGGGCTCAGTGGGAGAGAGTAGCTCTGGATATAGCCGGATCGTTTCCAGTCACCAAAGCTGGAAACCGATACATAATGGTGGTGATGGATTATTTCACGAAGTGGCCGGAAGCATTTGCTCTACCAAATCAAGAAGCAGTCACCGTTGCGACGAAGCTGGTGAATGAAGTTTTTTGCAGATTCGGTGTGCCTTTGGAGATGCACAGTGATCTAGGGCGTAACTTCGAGTCACAATTATTTCAAGAAGTTTGCAATTCTTGGGAATCCATAAGACCAGAACTACGCCATATCATCCACAGTCAGACGAGATGGTGGAGAGGTTAACCAAACATTGGAGCGGCATCTGGCAAAAGTAGTGGACACTCATCAGGATAACTGGGATGAGTACATTCCACTGTTTCTCATGTCGTATAGAGCCGCAATACACGAGACGACTACGGTGACTCCTGCGTACGCCAATTTTGGAAGGGAATTGAAAATGCCATCCGATTTACTCTCAGGCTGTCCACCAAGTTGAGAGGGGCCATACAAAGTAATCACAAGGATAAGTGATGTGACTCTCAGGATCCAGCGTACCCCTCGAAGTCCCCCGAAAATCGTACATGTCGATCGGGTGGCTAAGTACTACGGAAGCAATGATGATCGGGACGATCATGTCTTGGGGGGGGAGGGCAGTGTTGAGTAACAGTGTGAGTCTAGCAACGCTTCGACGTATCTGACGAGAGTTGTCAAACTTCAAGACATTGTTAATTTCAACAGCTCCGTCAGCAATACTCGTAGGTCAGCGGAAATTGTTTACCTTAGAATGTATGATTATGATAAAAGAGAATTTAAACACGACGTTCAAAAGACGGGAGTACCATACAAAGAAATGATAAATGTCGCTTGTATTGTATTGCACTAAATCTTGATACCAACATAATCAACTAATGACGTAATATCAGGGCTGCCAATATAATAAATATATAGGGTTGGAATCAATCCATAATTTTTATCGATAATTAATTATATATATAATATAAATAATGCCTAATTTTACTGTTCTCTATTGTTAGTTTTAATATAGACCTAAGCAAAGTCTACCTAGTTTAAACAAAGGGATACGTTTTAGTTATCTCAAAGAAAAAAACAAAAAACATAATTAATATTTTATTAATAGTTTTGTTTTGCGTTGTAGTTTCGGTTTAGACAGTCTTTGGTATTCGTTTTTCAGATGTTGCAATAAAGTCGTAGGCGTGGGTCCTGAATCTGAAATTATAACATAATACATATAAACAGAAGTAAGTTAACTCTAATTTTTAGGCTTTAAATATTTATTGCACATCATAACCACTAAATAATATAATAAAAAGGATTTTAAAGATCAATAAACTTTTTAATCAAAAATAAAGAAAGCATAAAAATGAAATAAATAAAAATAAATTTAATAATAATTTAAAATATATATCGACAATCGATAAAAAAGTGTCAAACACTACAGATAGATTATAATATTATAATTTTTACTCTAGATGAATTAAATCAATTTTCTATCACTTTAAGCATTCTTTATTAGTTTATTATTTGTTTATAAGTGCTTACCTTTCTTTATCTAAAAAGAATTTAGCCATTAAAATTCTCTTACTCCTATCTAACCAGCCATATTTTACACAATTTTAAATTACATGGTATAGCTTAGAAAGTCTTACGCATATATTCTATAAATAATTAAGCACATTACGCTGAATACTACACGAATAAAGTAAAAGAAAACGAAAATTCGTAACAAAAATTGTTAACAGTCACTTTTATTTTGAATGAATGACATGTCATATGACACTGAAACCAAAACAAACAAAAGAGTCGAATATACAGTATGGTCTGCATACCTATGAAATAAATAAAAATATAAGTAATACTAGTCCACAGAACTATCGCAAAATTAATAATATAATTAAAAACTTTAAATTGAAAAAGTGAAATTTTTAAACAAAATAAATATTCAAATAAATGTAGTAAAATTTAACAGTCTATATAGTCAACTTACCTTGACCCCGGAACGATGTGCGAAGGCGGCAAGTTGTCGGCTTTACCTTTGATTCGTTTGATAATTTGCGACTTAATTTAAATTCACTGTGTTCATTTATACGAACACTTTTTTATTTCGGGAAACCAATCTGAACTGAACTTTAAATTGAATATTGTGAAAATAGAATAATAATGGAAACGTAAATTTTCAAATTTTCTAAATGTCCACCACATTCTTGATGAATATACAAGTTACATCACCGAAAAATGTCCCGAAAAATAAATGTCAAATTCACAGCAATAATAATAATAACAACTAACTTAAAAACACAATTTACACATACACAAAGTCAAGTACCTAGTTAATAAGTGTCTATTTCACTAATTGCATTTATTAATTTTACTAGCTAAAAGTTAAATTATCAAATACAATTACTTTTTACTTACTACGCTAGTTAGCTAGAACTTCAATTAGTTTTTCGTAGTCAATCGTTTGAGGCAATCGCGCAAAAAGTATGAAATCACTGCGAAATACAAATTAGCCTATTTGCCCAGAAGACTCGCGATAAACTAAAGTGGTGCTCAGTGCTCACTTGAAATAACGAAAAAATAATTCCTTAATAGGGAATTCCTCACAATTATAGTTTATCGATACTTTTTTATACTTATTTAGCAACCATCACCAAATACCTAAACATGGCTACTTTTTTTTGTGTTTTTCGAATATCTTAATAATTTTAACAAATTATTTATTAGATAAACTTTTTTTATTAGTTTTCAAAGAACTTTCTCGCACGTACAACCTAGCTGGCTGTGGAATGAACGTCCTTGTGCGGTGTATCGTGGACAAATGTCAAAAAAAGTATGTACATATTTCTAAACGCTCGTTTCTCCATAAAAAATCCTGAGGATCAAACGGGCAAGTTGGTAC